>CAJHQQ010002741.1:0-58576 GCA_905132885.1 Moricandia moricandioides
TTCCTAGAAGCGTAGCACGCGAGTAACCAAAATATGCTGACTTGGCACTCTCGTTTTTGAGCAACCTGGGAAGAGTAAGACTCTGGTCATACCAGGGAGATTTTGAGCAAGATTTGGTCGAGTCCGGATTCTTTAACATTTTTTACACTTTTCATAAGGATCCGTCCTGGCTAAAGTTGGACGAAACATTGACTCTGGACTCTCAAAATTTTTGAAAAGAAATTAGAAAAAATTACAATTCTACTAAGTTTGATATTAATTTGCAAATTCACTTTTAATAAATGATAATTTTTAAAAATATTTTTTAAATTATGATTAAAATAGACTAATTTTTTTTTCAAAATTTTTATAAAATATTTAAAAACTCAATTCACCATTTCAACATTAAACCCAAAACAATAATCACTAAAATGTAAACCTAAATGTTAATATGTTTTTGATCAAAGATATTTTTATAAAGTATTACTTAACTTATGTTATTTTTAGCAATTTCTCAAAAAATTATATAGACATAAAAAAATTTAGATCCTCAAATATTTAAAAGATAATTTGATCCTAGCGATCGTGCATTACAGATCTACTACTTGTTAGCACATACAATTATTTTGCAGTTTTATATTTTCATTAAGGTTTTTTTTGAACACCCATTAAAGTTTTATTTAAACATGCTTATTCGTTGGAAATCTGAATAACTTATGTATTAGTAGTTTTTGATGGATTTTTATTGATCGACGGATATGTTTTTAACAATTTTCAGAGGAATTCAACTTTCTAACCACGTATAACATTTGAAAATTTATAGTGGTATTTCCAAATATCCTGTTGGAATGCGCATTTTTCTTAGAGTAGAGTAATCTAGGAGTAACGTGCAAACAACATTATATCTCATAATTTTTATTAATGTTTTTAAACCCATGATATTAATTTTGAATTTTATTCTTCTTATACATCCTTACATTTTAAGTTTTTTTTTTTAAAAAAAAAAGTCATCTCTACATTTTATCAGGTGGAAAACTGTTGTATTCGCATAAACATCGTCCACCACCAATATTAGTGTAATCACAAAATGCAAAAATAGTATTTGGTCCATGCTTCTCTCTGCAAGAAATATCGCACTGTATAACTCCGCAATTGCCTAGAACTTCTGTGTCTCTGCATCCCATATTTTGTTTAACTACATTCAATATACTTTTTTTTAATATTTAGATAACAAAATAAAATATTAGTACTTAGGAGAAATCACTAACTCAAACGAATTATAAGAATTAGCTGAAACTAAATGCTATATATTTATGTGTGTTCAGTGGCGGAAGCAGTGCTTTAGCACGGGGGTCATTTGACCCATGTTGTTTTCTTGAAACAAAAAATTTAACTTGTATTTTGAAGGAAAAAACTGTAAAATATCACCAACAACTTCACTCATTTACCCATGTAATAGACGTTTATAGGGAAGTTGACCCCCCTAAATGATTCGGCTGGCTCCCTGTGTTGTTAAGATGCGATCTCCTATACATTATTTACAAAAATGATTTAATATATGTTATTATTATAATCGTTTTTATTAATAAAAATAATATGATATATTAGAAATATGATTTAGTTTAAATTAATATATGATATGAACAATTATATTTAATATTGATTTTATTTTTAGTAAACTTTTTTAAAAATATAGTAATAATTCATATATTATCATTAAAATAAATATATAAACAAAATAATAATATTTTTCAGATTTCAAAATATGATTTTAGTCTATTTTAATAACCATACAATATTTATTATTAAACAAGATTTTCAAATTTTTATACAATTTTCTAAAATTTATAATCTATCAGTCAATACCATTTGTTTCTTTTTTAATATTTAAAAAAATTAGAAAAACATTTGGATTGTATTTTAATAAATATAATTTTTATAATTTTATATAAGTTAATTTAATACATCTTAACATAAATAAATAAATAAATAAAATTTATTTAAGATTATAATTTAAAATATATACATATAAATATAATTTAAAATAAATCGATTTTTTATTTTCTCTTAATTTTATGACTAATTAAATTAAAATTTATATTAAAATACTAATATAAAAATAACCAAATCTAAAATAGTATAAATTTATTTTAAATAAAATTAAAATTAAATTTTTTATTGTTGTACATAACGTAAGAAAACACCTAGTAAACTATGATATTGGGGCATGTACTAATTCTAAAGCATGAATTAAAATAAATAAGTGATGAAATATCTTTGTGAATAAATCTTAAGTTTAGTGTATATCCAATGAAACTGTCAAAAGGAAGATAATGGAGAGAACGAGTGAAGAAGATGTTTTGACCATATTTTTCTCAATTACTAATAGGAAAAATATGATGATTTCAGTTGATTGACTCAGAGATTATTGACAGGGAATTTATAGCATTATGAGGCGACCAATACTGGGAACAAATTTATTTTTATTATATATTTTCAGATATATTTGACTGTAATTTTATGATTATGATATATGCAATTAATGATCTAATCTTTAATTTTTATTATGATTTAGATTTTTTTTTCTAATTTATCATTTTTTGTTCTTTTAGCATGTAATTAAAAGGCATAATATATGCCAAAAGTTAAAGTTAACACAGAGAAAATAAAGGGATAGTAAAACATTTAGTATATATTAAATGGAAAATGACTTAACTGGTTCTTGCTTAGTGTCAATCATAGATTTTTTTAAAAAATTATTATAATTTGATTATATTATATATATATATATATATAATGAGAACAGAAAAAACTAATAAAATAAACTTTCTAACGATAAAGAAGGAAACAATGAAGATCACATTTTCTTAACTACTTTTAAAGAAAACCAATTTGAAACAATAAGAAATAGCGCAACTTGTATCTTCTTCTTTGTATGTTTTCTTCCTTTTTTTTTTATAACCCAGTATCCGACCACAAAGCGTGATCGACTAGTTCACCGGGCCTACGCCCATGCCATGACAGGATTTTTAAGCGTCCACTTAAGGGCCCCTGATTACGCTAAGTGGTCTGGAGCGCCACACCAACTCCGCATGTAAATTATGTGGTGGCCGATATTCGAAGTCGGGTGGCGGGCACCTCAGCCGAGGTTCCTTTACCACCATGCTACGAAGCCCGGTTATCTTCCTATTTATCCGTTGTTGTTCTTATATACTTCTTATTCAAAAAAAAAGGTTTTCCTAAAGATGATTTCTTAAAATTAATGTTAATTAAACTTTAAAATTTCTCAACAACTGTTTTTTATCATCACTCTCTTTTTAAAGAAAAAAATCTGAGAAAACAATACAAACACGTAAAGATATGGAGACGATAGTTTCCTATGTATTCTTCGTTACCTTCCTTATCATGTCTGCGTCAGGTATTGCATCTTCTGTCTCTTTTTGCGTATGGAGAGTTTCATCGTTGGGTGTAAATCAGTTAAGTTCTGGGTTTAGAATTTTAAAGACTGCAAACGCACGTAGGTTTTCAAGGAAAAGAGGGAGATTATGATTCACGGAACAATTATTCATAACGGAACAATTATTCTCACTCTAAGTTAGTGGTTTGTCGTGTGTTTCATATTTTTCAGAAATATATCAACATATAAATTGTTTTCTGCTCCTCTTCATTATAAAAGAGATAATATATAGTTTGCCACAATTCTTCTTGTTGGCATATGTTTTTTCAACTATTTTGGTATGTTTTTTCTCCCAAACAAAGAACGGTTGAGCCTAAAATTACATTTTACTAATATGCAATCACAATAAGCCTTAACTGCAAATCATTTAACTTGGTCAAAATGTATCTTTCCTGGCCAGTGGTCAAAATTTTATTATTGTTAATGAATTAAGTTCATTTTCTTTTAATTCAAAAAAAATTAAAGTGTTTCTAAATTTATAAAACTAGTCCAGATTAACAATTTCTTATGTCAAATCATTTAACTTGGTCAAAATGTATCTTTCCTGGCCAGTGGTAAAAAAATTATTATTGCTAATGAATTAAATTCATTTTCTTATATTCAAAATAAAATTTTGTTAATATTTTAGATTTTATTATATATTTTATTTTTTTGTCATCAATGTTTTTGGTTATTTTGTATAAAAGTTTTAATGTAATTTTGATTTAGTTAAACATATAATTAAGAGAAAATAAATAATTTAGTTTATTTTAATTTATATTTAAGAGTAGATATGTATATATTTAAAATTATAATTTTAAATAGAATTTTCATTTATTTCTTTGAGTTAAGATATTAAATCAACTTCTATAAAAGTAGAAAAAGATATAAAATTGTATAATTACCAAAAAAAAAAATTAAACAGAATTGCTAAATTTGTAGATATCAAAAGAATTATATTTTTAAAAAATATTGTATAAAAATTTGTAAATATTATTTAATAATAAACATTGTCTAATTATTAAAAATATAGTAAAATATTTCAAACTTTGTAAAAACATTTATATTTTATTATTAGATTGAATTTAATATATGAGTTATTACAATATTTTAATTTTTTTACCAAAAATAGAAATCAACATTAAATATAATGTTTATGTCACATTTTCTCTTAAAATTTTTCATATCTTTTCTATTATATCATATCATTTTTTTAGTGAAAGTGATTGTGATAATGAAACATGTCAAATCACTTCTCAAATAATATCTAGGTGATATTAATAATTGCAGTGAAACTTAGACCATGATTATAGGTGTATTTTAGGTGGGCTCTTAGAGGAAAGGGACCCACAAAACTTAAGATACACCTCTTAAAAACTCTTAATTAAGAGTTGTATCTTATACTGTTCGCGGGTCCCACTGACACGTGGTGGTCCGCGATTGGTTATTTTTTAATTTCTTTTTTAAAAAAAAATAAATAAATAAAATACCCCATGAAGTATCTACCTATAATTATGTTCTTAGTCATCTCGTTCTATAAATATTTATTTAGTTGACTCCCCAATTTTCAGATCTGTCAACTAAAATCATTCTACTAACAATCAACACTTAGAGGGAAAACTTCTTTTTAAATTAAAAACAGTAATGGCCAAGCCAGCTTATGTGTTTGTTATCCCCATCATGTTCCTTGTGATGTTATCTCTAGGTATATATTTACTTACCTTTAAATTTCACTCAAAATAATATTTAACTGTTTCCACAAAATGTTTAATATATTTTTAGGTTTGTTTTGGTATATATGATAAATCTTCTAGTTAAAAATGTATTAATTTCTTATGAGGAGACTAATACTTTTTAATATGTATAAATTTTGGGTTTTGTTTGATATAGTTGAATATAATATGGGATGCATGGCGGTTCTTGGCTCCTGCGAACATATTGACTGTAGTGGGCGGTGCAAGTATAGATTTGGAATAAACGCTATTGGCGACTGTGACCGCGACGGTGGTTATGGAACATGTATGTGCTTGTATCCTTGTCCGAGTGATAAGAATAAAATATGATTTATGTCATAACTTTGTAAAAAGCAAAATTGAAAAACTATGTAATATCGACAATGTTACGATGTTACGATGTGACGATGCTTTGTGATGTTTATCCAATAAAACCTTTGGTATTAATAAAAATATATAAAATAGAACAAATGGTCGTAGAAGTTATAACTAAAATAAATTCTTTCCGTATTAAATCTGGATCTTATATCTTACAAAATAAATTGAAATAACTATAAAGCCTAAAACTCAAGTTTCTTAATATTTTGCTTTTAACAAGACAAAAAGAATTTTATGGAGTCTAAAAAACCCCGTAACCGTAGAAGTTTACAAATTATTATGTTTAGTTATAATAAACATTTTCTAATTATAAAAATATGGTAAACTATTTCAAACTTTGTAAAAATATTTTTATTTTATTATTATATTAAATTTAATATATGAATTATTAAAATATTTTAAATTGTTTACTAAAAATAGAAATAAACATTAAATGTAATATCCATGTCACATTTTGCCTTAAAACAAATCATCTTTCTACTATATCATGTCACATTTTTAGTGAAAGTAATTGTGGTAATGACACATAACAAATCATTTCTCATATAATATCTAGGGGATGTTAATAGTTGTATGTGAAACTTAGTCATCTTGTTCTATAAATATTTATTTAGTTGTCTCCCAAATTTTGAGATCTATCAACCAAAATCATTCTACTAACAATCAATACTAAGAGAGAAATCTTTTTTTTCCCCTTAAAAACAGTTATGGCCAAGCCAGCTTCTTTGTTTCTTTTCTCCATCATGTTCCTTGTGATGTTATCTTTAGGTATACCTTTACTTACCTTTTAAATTTCACTCAAAAAAATATTGATTTGTTTTCAATGTTTACTCGACTTTTAGGTTTGCTTTTGGTATATATGATAATTCTTCTAGTTAAAATGTATTAATTTCTTATGAGTACACTAATACTCTTTTAATCTGTATAAATTTTCTCTAACAACTGTTTTTTTTATCCATCACGCTCTTTTCAAAGAAAAAATCTGAGAAAACAATACAAACACATGGAGAGGACAGTTTCCTATGTATTCTTCGTTACCTTCCTTATATCATGTCTGCGTCAGGTATTACATCTTCTGTCTCTTTTTGCTTACAGAGAGTTTCATCGTTGGGTGTAAATCAGTTAAGTTCTAGGCTTATAATTTTAAAGACTGCAAACGCATGTAGGTTTTCATAAGATAGAATGGCCGAATGTTCTCTCTTACTCAGATCATGGAAACTTGGATGACATACTTTTTTTTATCCGGTCCCAGTCACAAATACATGGCTAATCTCGATATAATATATTCAAAAGGTTCCTTACTTTGAGCCACTCGTGTGCGTGTTACTATTATTTCTTAATAGTCGGTTAGCTGATCTTGTCTACCTACTTAATAGTTGTCTATCTGAGATTAGAATCTCATCAAGTTAGATTATTTGGACCGTCTAACATGTAACCGAAATTCTCATTCAAGGAAAAGAGGGAAATTATGATTCATAAGGGAACAATTATTCTCACTCTAAGTTAGTGGTTTGTCGTGTGTTTCATATTTTTCAGAAATATATATATCAACATATAAATTGTTTTCTGCTCCTCTTCATTATAAAGGAGATAATATATAGTTTGCCACAATTCTTCTTGGTGGCATATGTTTTTTCAACCATTTTGGTATGTTTTTTACTCCCAAACAAAGAACGGTACTTTGAGGGACGGAGAGAAGTTTTTATCGGAGCCACCGATGCTTACGTTAACATCTAATTTGTCTTCGTGTCCATGTGCCAATGCTATTTTTTCCATGTAATTGGAGTATTTTTTTTTGGATAATCTTATTTGTTGTTCGTTTGCTCAGTTATCGCTGATTCTGATTTACATCATGAAGATAGAACCTTATTATTTGCTTATGATTCCAATAAGTGAATAGATGTGCATAAGAGAGCACAAAACCACATAAATTGTTAATATAACTAAATATAGGTTCCCTAATTTAGATACTAGTCAATGTTTTGAAAACCGGACAGCATACTGACTCGGTATATCTACTGGTTGACTGGTTGAACCGGTTCAACCGGTCGAACCGGGTTTTCTATTTTAAAAAATTTAATATATATAATCATATATTTACATTATATAGGTCTAAAAAATAATTCTACATATAATATATTTTTTATTCTCTTTATTAACTAGAAAAAATAATAATAATCATAACTCTAATTATATATACAACAAATAAGTGAATATTATGTAAAAATGAAATTGATAAAAACCAAACGATTGATTGTTTAAATTACCGTATTTATTTATTTATGCAACTAAAGTCTCAGATTTTATGAATATGTCAAAATAAGAATAATATATGAAATATTAAGTTTTAATAATAGTTGAAAATACATTATTTATATGTTAAGTTTTTAGAACCGGGTTTTAAAGTTGACCCGGGTCATTGGTTTTACCGGTTTTTTGTCGGTTTTATCGGGTTTTCTTAAATCCGAGTTTTAAATCAAACCGGACTCGGCTTCTTTAGCGAGTCACGGTCGGACCGGTTCGACCGGCCGGTCCGATCCGGTTTTCAAAACCATGATACTAGTTAAAAACTATTTTCCAATAAGCTATGCATAGAGTTTTCCCAATACAGATTAAGGAAAACTAAAATTACATTTTACTAATAGACAGTCAAAATAAGCCTTAACTGCAAATCATTTAACTTGGTCAAAATGTATCTTTCCTGGCTAGTGGTCAAAATTTTATTATTGTTAATGAATTAAGTTCATTTTTCTTTTAATTCAAAAAAAAAAACTAAGTGTTTTTACATTTATAAAATTAGTCCACATTAACATTTTCTTATGTCAAATCATTTAACTTGGTCAAAATGTATATTTCCTGCCCAGTGGTCAAAATTTTATTATTGCTAATGAATTAAATTCATTTTCTTATAATTCAAAAAAAAATTAAGTGTTTTGACATTTCTAAATTAGTCCACATAAACAAATTCTTATGAGGTATTGGACTTCATCAATATGCTATAAGACATTGTTGTATTTTTCCAAACTTGGTATCTCATAGTTTTGTAAATCTCCTCTTGAAAGTCTCACAGTTTTCATGTTTCCATATTTATATGTAACTAGGTTTTTTCTGCACCACGTGCAGAATAATTTTTTAATTAAATTATATTTAAATTAAAATTTTGTTAATATTTTAGATTTTGTTATATATTTTATTTTTTTGTCATCAATTTTTTTGGTTATTTTGTATAAAAAATTAATTTAATTTTTATTTAGTTAAACATATAATTAAGAGAAAATAAATAATTTAGTTTATGTTAATTTATATTTAAGAGTAGATCTGTATATATTTAAAATTATAATTTTAAATATATTTTTCATTTATTTCTTTGAGTTAAGATGTTAAATCAACTTCTATAAAAGTAGAAAAAGATATAAAATTAAATAATTACCAAAAAATAAAACTAAACAGAATTTCTAAATTTGTAGATATCAAAAGAACTATATTTTTTTTAAAAGATTGTTATAAAAATTTGTAAATATTATTTAATAATAAAGATTGTCTAATTATAAAAATATGGTAAAATATTTCAATCTTTGTAAAAATATTTATATTTTATTATTATATTAAATTAAATATTTGAATTATTAAAATATTTTAAATTGTTTACCAAAAATAGGAATCAACATTAAATAAAATATTCATGTCACATTTTGCCTTAAAACAAATCATCTTTCTGTTATATAATGTCACTTTATTAGTGAAAATAACTGTGATAATGACACATAACAAATCATTTTTTAAATAATATCTAGGAGATGTTAATACTTGTATGTGAAACTTAGTCATCTTGTTCTATAAATATTTATTTAGATGTCTCCCAAATTTTGAGATCTATCAACCAAAATCATTCTACTAACAATCAATACTAAGAGAGAGAGAGCTTTTTGTTACCTTAAAAACAGTTATGGCCAAGCCAGCTTCTTTGTTTGTTTTCTCCATCATGTTCCTTGTGATGTTATCTTTAGGTATACCTTTACTTACCATTAAATTTCACTCAAAATAATATTGAATTGTTTTCAATGTTTACTCTACTTTTAGGTTTGCTTTTGGTATATATGATAAATATTCTAGTTAAAATGTATTAATTTCTTATGGGGACACTAATACTTTTTAATGTGTATAAATTTTTGGTTTTGTTTGATATAGTTGAATATAATATGGGATGCATGGCGGTTATTGGCTCGTGCCGTTATATTCCCGATTGTAGTGCGGCGTGCAAGGTTCGATATGGAGTAAAAGCTCTTGGCGACTGTGACCGCGACGGTGGTTATGGAACATGTATCTGCTATTTTCCTTGTCCGAGTGATAAGAATAATATATGATTTATGTCATAACTTTGTAATTTTAAATTCTACAACATGTATAAGTAAAAACAAAATCCAAAACTATGTAATATCGTAAATGTAACGATGTTTTGTATGTTTATCCAATAAAACTTTTGGTACTAGTAAACAAAATATAAAATAGAACAAATGGTTAGGTGTTGTTGGATGTTGGTCGTAGAGGTTATAACTAAAAGAGTAGTTTATTCATTGAGACACTTTTGTTTTTGTTTTAACGTGTAGGGACACATTCATAATGTAACACACTTTTTTGAACAACTAGCATAATTAAGACTTTTATACCCTTAACTTATCTAACTAAAATTATTTTGGTTAAGAGAATGTAACTAATATAACGAATATAGTTTCTGATTTTCTGCTGTTTTTTACAATTTTACACTTACACATTTAAGAAATCAGTTACTTTTGTTAGACAAACTGAAAAAAAAACTCGAACCATTTATTTATTTATTTATTTATCTTTTATTCTCTAACAAAAAATCATTATCTTTCTTCTTCTTTTTTTTTCTGCAATTTTTTTTTTCAATTTGAACTTCTCTGATCTCCTACTCTATTTTTCTCATCCTCTTCTTTCTTTTTACTCTTACTATCTCTTTATTTAGATCTATTTTATTTTTGTAAATATGTTATTTCTGAAAAAACATGGTATGTGGCTAAACTTATATGTTCGAGTGTGATGTCAGCGTATGCAAGCATATATGAGCAGAAAGAAAAAAGACACATAGAGATTTGTTAACGAGGTTCGTTTCCTACATCCCCGGGACCACGTCCAGAACTCATTCACTAGAATAGAACACAAACAACGTTGCTTGGTATCCAGCACACACCCGTGCCTACTATTCTAATTTAGAATTACAATGAAAAAGAACTACTACTCTAACAAGTATAGTTCTCCATAACAAAACTACCAACAGATCTCTCCACCTGTCTGGTAGGACGACGTCACACACATTCATGTGTATCTTCAATAAACCCTAGACGCGTGCCGCTTTATGTCACCGTCTTGTTCTCTTTATACTCAAAGGATATGTTGCCCTAAATCCCATCTCACGTGACTTATTTCCTAAATTTTAGCATCATAATCTTCTTATTTCGTCACCCAAATATATAGAAATATTCTATTTTATCGCATCTAGATGATTCCTTTTTTATTCTCTGAAGTGTGTGTCACACACCATTCTTTGTGTGTAACACAAGTACGCGAACTAAAACTCCAACACTGTAGCAATCTATCAAGCTTCAAACCTTTGAGCTTACATTCTCCCCCTTTTTCACTGAATTTTACAACTCAAGCTCATTAGCCTCTAAGCACAATATGCATCTTAAACTCCCCCTGAAACAAGTACCATCTCCCCTTGCTTGAATGAAAAACTCTGTGAAAAACTCCATGATATTTGTTGGACCAGAATCAAAAGTCACCAGATCCGACTTCAACTCTAACAGCAGAGAATCCATAAACTCTAACACTTCTCTCGATATCTTCACGACATAACTATTCTCCTCCTCTTCAACTTTTCAGCTAGCCACAAATACCATATCCATGATCTACCCGAAATAAGATAAATCTCTACGAGCACCCGCTCTGATACCAAATGAAAAAACATGGTATGTGGCTAAACTTATATGTTCGAGTGTGATGTCAGCGTATGCAAGCATATATGAGCAGAAAGAAAAAAGACACATAGAGATTTGTTAACGAGGTTCGTTTCCTACATCCCCGGGACCACGTCCAGAACTCATTCACTAGAATAGAACACAAACAACGTTGCTTGGTATCCAGCACACACCCGTGCCTACCATTCTAATCTAGAATTACAATGAAAAAGAACTACTACTCTAACAAGTATAGTTCTCCATAACAAAACTACCAACAGATCTCTCCACCTGTCTGGTAGAACGACGTCACACACATCCATGTGTATCTTCAATAAACCCTAGACGCGTGCCGCTTTATGTCACCGTCTTGTTCTCTTTATACTCAAAGGATATGTTGCCCTAAATCCCATCTCACGTGGCTTATTTCCTAAATTTTAGCATCATAATCTTCTTATTTCGTCACCCAAATATATAGAAATATTCTATTTTATCGCATCTTGATGATTCCTTTTTATTCTCTGAAGTGTGTGTCACACACCATTCTTTGTGTGTAACACAAGTACGCGAACTAAAACTCCAACACTGTAGCAATCTATCAAGCTTCAAACCTTTGAGCTTACAATTTCTTGTTCATCGTTGCTGACCTTTCACCACCATCACTATTTCTTTCCACGGTCACCACCGTCCACCATCGTTGCCGTTTTTCAAGAGCCATCATCATCGCTGTGTGTGTATGGGTATTGTGAACATGGGTTTGTGGATGTGGTTGTGTGGTTTTCTAGAGTTTGCGAAGAGTGGATGGTGTTGTTGTTAGAGACATGTGGATGTGGTTACCTGCAAAAGCGAGGTGTGGATGTGCTGCTTGGGGTTTGCGAAGTGTGGATGTGGAGTATGATACATAGAAAATATGTGGACGATGGAAATGTTGTGGATAAAGTATGATGGACAAATAGACAAGAGAACCGTGGAAAAGAGATTGAGGTAAACAACACTTTAGGCTTCTTCTCTTTCTTTGGGTTTCGTCTTTTTAGTTTCCTTAGTCAACGAGAATGAAAGTGTGGTTGTAAGGACATAATAGACAATGCACATGAAAAAAGTGTGTTGCAAGTAGAATGTGACTCTTTATGATATTATTAAGTTAAAAAGTGATTTGAGATGTAATTTTTTCTAACTAAAATGATTTCTATCCGCATTAAATCTGGATCTTTTTTTTTTTTTTTTTTGGATCTTATATGTTATATCTTCCAAAATAAATAATTGAAACAACTATAAAGCTTAATTCTTAAAATTTCGCTTTTATAACAAGACAAAAGTTTCTTGTTTATAATTTTATGGAGTCCGAAACACCCCGTAACCATAGTTGTTTACAAATTATCATGTTTAGTTGCTCTTGTCTCTTTCATCCTATCTTTTCTTCGAGAAGACTAATTGAATGACATAACTATTCAAAAGACATGTAATATTTTGTGCACAGCCTTAATTTCATAACTTTTAGATTACATCATAAAACGTGAAGCAACAGAACATCAACTTCTTTTTCAAATTAATAACACAACAGATTTTATGTGAAATGGTAACACACAAAAACTAAACAAGATGAGTCTAGTGGGTCTTGCCCTTGCCGTGTATAGTTGGTTTCTGTCCATTGACCCGTTGGCCCGTGCTTAGCCTTGCATCTCTCGTCACATTGTGGACAACCAACTAGTGGGTCTTGCCGTCTTGGCATGCGTCAGCCTTCACCTTAATTACCCGCAACTGTGAAAAAAGAGTTTTGTATGTACTGGTAAAATAAATTACTGATAGAAACATCTGAATCAGTGTGCACGCGGACTTCGTGGATTGGCCATCAATCTAAGTTGGTGGGTCTCACGGTCATAAAAAAAAAACATTTGAATCTGTGGTAATTAGTCCCAGAAGAACTATTTAAATAAAAGAACACTGTAAAGCTACGTAAATGATAGACTTTGCATTTCTTACACTAAAAACATATTAACTGATATCTAGTTGAAAGAATTCAACCAAATATAGAAACTGAAGAACAAACAGTCATAAAATTACTTTAAAATTGCATAATAATCTTTTTTAAAAAAGTCTAATACTGAGAAAAATGATAACATTGTATAATTAATAGTACTTTTCAAAAGAGGAGGTAGACAATGTTTTTGTTAGAACCAGGTGATGGAGATGGAGAATAGAGTAATTAACATTTTGTTTATTTCCCAAAAGAAAAACTAATTAATTTACATACTTATTGTGTTTTAAATTTCTTGTCAACATGTGTATGAGAACAATCTAGATGGATAAAGTTCAAAAAAAAAAAAAAAAACAATCTAGATGGATACCAGAAGATATGCTCCCATTGTTTTCTAAACACACACGGATCAAACCTGAGTCATATTTTAGTCAAGAATACATATGTTTTTTTTTATAAATGTTACGTAAGTTAAGCGCTATGAAATTTTATTAGGTGGTTGTAAATCTCGAGATTAAGTATTTATATATTTTGTAAAAAAAATACATTAAAGGAAAAAATAAAAATAAAAATCGTACTGCGTGGAAAACGAACGTGAAGGAGAAGACAATGACAGATATAATAATTTGGTGATGGAAGGGACACATGCATTGATGTTTCTTCACGTAAAGAAAGGCCTTCGAGTTGGCATTTCTGCCATTTCCTTGCCTCACGAATCTTTGTCTACCTCGTGCTTCTTTTTAATTCTCTTGTCCTTTTAATAATATTTTAACAATAATTCTAATCTTATTAAAACTATTTGTTTCTTTATAAGAAATGGTATTATTTCAAAGTGCCACAACACTCGCTACTCTGTCTCTTCTCCTCTTTGACTTTTGTCACACTTGTCTTTATCGTCTTAACTCAACCATGGTTAACAACGTTATTGCAAAACCCTAAGCCAGGCTAAGTATCTGCTTCTCGGTATTATTTTGTCCTATAATCAACAAAATACTATTATGATCACCAGTTAAATGACTTGTTTGATTAATTAAATGATTAATCCAAATCAAGATTCCTCTCGTTTTGTTTTCTCTTTAGTATAATCTTTTGTTGGGGTTGAAATGTGATCATGATGTGTGGTTGAAGCGTCAACTTCGGAAGGGTTGTCACTATTAATTTTGAATAATGTAAATCCCTCATTTCCATTTTCTTCAGATATATAATTAATGTTCATATATCATTTTATATCCTTTCCGTTTCATTTTATTTGGTGTTTAAAATTAATACACATAGATCAAAAAAATAGAAAATTATATAAAATCTAAGTTTAGTTACATAAAAACATCATTAAATAAAATATTTCAACCAATTAAAAATATATATAATATTTGTAATTAGTCATAATTCTCAAGCAACATTAATTTTGTCTTGAATAAAAAAAATTTTCATTCATTATAAAACAAAATAAAAAACTTAAAATACCAAGTAAATTGATACGGACTATATATGTTCATACCATTTAAATTTTAAGACTCGAGTTTTGGTTCCATTTATATAAACTCTAGTCACGACATGAGACTATCAAATATCTTGGTTTCAAATATAAGCACACAGTTCATTCTCAGTTAACACTCTTAACCATGTTCATATTTCATGCATGTGGTCAGATCTTCAAGATCGCTCGTATCATGTTAGGGCCAGTTAAGAGTTTGTACTTGTAATACACAAGGGAAAAAGAGGACAATAATTTTCAAAAGTGTTATTAGAACTTTTACATTAAACAAGAAAAGAGAAAAGTGAGCTAGAACTTACGTACATTGACTTCGCAGCCTAGATGGGAATATATAGTACTTTTGATTATTGTAAATACATTTAATTTAGAAGAGGCCGAAGATGATAAGGAATTTTCGTTTTGCATACATCGGAATCTGAAAAGAAAATATTTAATAAAATTTCTAGATATAATTAATGAAAACAGGGAGATCCAACTAAACTTTGTTGTGGAGGACTAAGTGTTTTGTCAAACATAGGATCCGACCATTGTTTGTTGTGCATGTGCCTAGAGACATGTCCCTCGCATCACCCTAACTACTTGTCTTCCAAATTTAATACTTTTCATTTAAACACCCTTTCTACAATTATAATGAACCCAAGAAACGCTTGTGAAAAAACCGAAAATCACACAATGAAGAATACAGAAACCCATTGACTAAGCCATGCAACCAACGTTTAGTTCAGTAGGATTCTATATGCTGTTTGTATGTATAACGAATTGTAGATACTACAAGAGGAAGAAGATGAGGGAAACAAAAGAGATATACAGAGTTTCTAAATAATATTTTATACTTGTATATTAAATGTCGTTGTTGAATAATTTTTTTTATTATAAAATAAATATTGTATTTGACATTCGATTGTAAAATTTATTATTTTAATACTATAATTTATTTTTTATCAGTTGAAATATAGTTAGGAGTATTGATTATCTCATTTGCACACTGGTTACAAGTTAAATGTATATACAATTATATAGGATCTTGCAATCCAATGGTAGACAAGGGAATCAAAAAGAAAAGCAATACACATTAATTTCAGTCTCTAGGTTTTAGTTGTACAAAACTATAATCATTAATTAGTTTAGATTTTGTAAATAAAGTGATATCATATCAAGAAAGGATGAATCTATTTTATTTGCAAATAGATTGACTGTATATTTCGAAAATTACATAATCCAAAATAATGGAACCAAACTAAAAAAAAAAAAAACTGGAAGCTCTGACTTCCAAGCTCTAAGAACACACTCTGGTTTCTTGTACTACAACGCCCTCGCTTCCTTGCTCAGATAGAATCGTCAATCTCCGAGCTGTCTTCAAGAACTCACTGCAAACATTTATTTACTAATCAGATGTTTAACTCATCACCACAGATTAGGACAAAACACAAAACTCTGCTTCTTGTTTTACCTGAAAGGTTCTTTTCCTGGATACTTAATGGCACCAGATGCATCCCTATAGAGAACAGAACTCAGCATCTCAGACTTTTGAATACCAAACATGTCGGAGAGTTTCATACTCAACTCTTCATACGAGCCAAGAACCGATAGGTCTAACGTTCGACCCACATCATCTGACTCCATAAACACTTTACAATGCCCTGTCTCTAAACTCAATGCATCATGAGCTTTGTTGGAGCAAGGTGATCCTTCGTCTGAAGAAGAACCCGCAACACAGTTCTGGTTCGATCCACCTGATGAAAGCTGCGTCTTCTCTGCGTCTGTTGACCCTTTCTGCTCCTCGGGTAGTATTAGCTTTCCGAACAACACGATGTGTGACTTTTTAGACTCCGTATCACTGCATGGTGATGTCCCCATAGTCAAGAAGCAGAACCCTTTCTCGTTTCTGCTATCAGTGTTTTGAAACCCTAGAGGCAGAGTTGATGATGGAGAAGGAGGTGGATGGTGAGGTCTGTTCAAGTAGTAATGGTGGAGATTAGAAGATGATAGCCCGTAGTACTGATGAGCATTATGCCTGGCTCCCTGTAAACCCACGGGAACATTGTCCAGAACAGAGCTTAATGGGCTTGATCTGATAAGAGGATTGCTTGGGAATGAAGGTACTGAGATCCGGTTGTTGTAATCCGGATGCTGAGGAAGCCTCATCTTTTTCCTCGGTGGCGAAAACGAAGGGATCGGTATTGGATGTACGTTGGATACTAACTCCACCAACCACGGGTTAACCCGCTTCACGTTTTGGAGTAGATCCGGCTCATCCCACGCTACCTAAAACATACAAAAATGCAACTTCGAGACCTTTCTTGGATGACAAGCAAATAACTAAATGAGGTAGCTTGTGGAAGGGGTTACCTGTAGAAGTCGCCAAGGAGAGTTAGGCCAACGGATAGGATCAGAGACACTAACAGCTGAAACGGTCCCCATAAACCAGCTTATCCGAGAAGAATCTTCAGTCTCAAACGCCATCTTAAACCTCATACCTGAGCACCAAGGAATCCTCATCGCAGCTCGAGCATCCAACGCCTTGACACAAAACTCAGACGAGCTAGCCCTAGGATAGTACACAACCTCAAAAGCTCTTCCACTAATAGCAAACGTAGCCGCTTCTAAAACAGACTCAGCAGTCACTTTTCCTTTTCTATCTGCAAGAGAACAGTTACTTCTCCTCAAGCCATTGCTCTCATCTTCTCTCAAAAGAGAAGAGTAGCCACAACTTCCACCAATAGGATTCCAACCCGCTGAATATTCAAGTCCATTACCGATCCCTCCTCTCTTAGCCCTTCTAATACCTACACAGAGATCTCCATTCTCAGCTCTCATGAAGACAATGGAGTCTCCAGCCACAAGTTTCTTCTGGTTCACGAAGTTACTCCAACCAGTAGTGAGAAGATGACGACGAGGTGTCCCTCTATAGATATGTCTAAACTTCCACACATCTCCATGAACATCCTTGGCAAGAATGGTCTGAACAGGTGGCTCAGCGTTGTAATCCAACCTAGGGAAGATCGTCTCCGCGCAGTAACGTGGAACAGAGAACCCTCCACCGTTGTTAGCATCAGACTGAGTCAGAGTCTTTGCAAACGAAGGCGTTTTTTCATTATTACTCTCGAAACCGCTACTATCTTCACCATCTCCGTATTCATGATCAACAAAGTCGTTGTCTTTAATAGGAACCAGTCTCAGTTTAGCGAAAACCTCGTCGGATTCAGGGTCAGCCATGTACTTAATGGCTAAGACACGACATAAAACCATAGGAGGAATAGGTAGGCTCTTGAAATCGACATGATCGTAAGCGTTCTCGGCGTGTCCTTGAGGGAAGTAGAAGACTTTAGAGTTCAGAGGTGGCATACGAACCATACCACCAGCACATGCATGCCATAGTTGAGGATCTAAGCCTTTCTCTGATCCACTTCTCATCGGATTCATAACGTTAATCATAGTTGTGATAGATACCTCGGGACCGTCTTTGCTGTAAAATGAAAAGAGTATTAGTTTTGTCTGAACAGAGTAGATAACAAACAAGACAAAAGCAAATGCTTTTTTTCTTTTTTGAAGTACTTTAATAAAGCTTAAGTCTTTTGTATCAGTCAACTCTATACCTAACAAATGAGATTTTCCCGGAAAAAAAAAGATGAACCAGTTTCCTGAAAATCCGACAAAAGGGTCGTTTCAGATAGAACCAATCTAATTTTAGTAAATTTATCAGCTCGATTCCCATAAGAGCGTGTGGTCACGGATTGATTTGGAGAGAAGATAGAGCAAAACAAAACCAAAAAAAAAACACAGATCGTTCTGAGAACTGAAACAGTAAACTTGGAAAGTAGAGAGAAGAACATAGACACAAGCTTAATTAAATATAAAATCACATCGAATCGAATTGGAAAATGAATCAAAGATGAAATTTTCAGACAGGGGTTGGATTAAACATGGTAAGATTAAGACAGAAGTAAAGAGTTTTCGTTCAGACCTTGAACAGTGGTAGATCTGAGGCTATTATCTTCAATGATACTGTCTAAAAAAGACTCTCTTGGTTTTCTTGAGAATCTGAAGATTCTGCAGCTTCAGAATCGGATAAGAGAAGTTCACTTTTGTTTTGTTGCACAAAGAGAAATGAAAAGGGGGTTCTTGTATATGAAGGAAAGAGCTTTTGGCTTTCTGGTAAACTTGAAATAAAAATATTACATCTCTTTTTTCTCAAATTTCATTAACTCATTCACATGTCTTTTTTTATTAGTCTTATTTTCCCCTAATTAATCCAAGATTACAAAAATAATTTAAGCCCCAAAAAAATGTAACGATATGGTAAGTCAAACCCTTTATTCCGGGCATAAAAATCGACAATACGGAGTGTGAAAAAAAAAAAAATATCGAGTTAAGAGTTAAATCACGCACGTGACGGATCCGCACGTGTCGTCGGTGCTTTCGACATATCTCCTGGAAATCTGATTAGAAGCATCTAATTCATTTACAATTCTGCTTAAAATAAATTTATTTTGCTAACTGAGTCATTAATCGTCCTTTGAATAAACTAATCTATACAGTTTGATAATCCCAATATCATTTATTTTTCTATCTAATTATTTACGGAACACGATAGTTTGTTGATGATATCCATGTGAGCAATTTGCTGTTGCTGACCATGTTTTATTAAGACTCGTCATTTATGTGATCTTTTACGAGACTTGTCTAAAATACAGTATGTTTACTGTATATATTTATATTAACAACGAAAAATAATACTCCCTCCGTTTTTTTATATTTGACGTTTTAGGATTATGCACACATATTAAGAAACATTTAATTTTTTATCATTTTCTAAACAAAAACATCATTAATTATTTACCTAACCACAATTCAACCAATAATAAAATAGAAGGTATAATATCATTGGTCATCTAACATTAATTAGTAATAAATTTTACATAGAAAATTGAAAACGTCAGATAATTTAGAACAAAAAATTTCCCTCAAAACGTCAATTATTAAAAAACGGAGGGAGTATATTACTTCCACCGTTTTTTAATAATTAACTTTTTGGAGAAAAAATTTTGTTCCAAATTATTTGACGTTTACAATTTTCTATGTAAAATTTATTTTTAATTAATGTTAGATGACCAATGATATTATACTTTCTATTTTATTATTAGTTGAATTGTGGTTAGGTAAATAATTAATGATGTTTTTGTTTAGAAAATGATAAAAAATTAAATGTTTATTAATCTGTGTGTATAATCGTAGAACGTCAAATATAAAAAAACGGATGGAGTAGTAACTAAAATTTTATATTATTTTTTTAATAAGTGTAAAAAATCTAAAATATACATTTTATTGAAACAAAGAAAGTATATAAGAGTATTATAACATTCATGTCATATACTAATATGCTTTTTGAAATAGAAGAAAGAAAACATTTAGAATTATTTTCCTACAAGACCATAACTTTACTCCATATTGTCCAACTAAGAAATAGATTATCAATAACTACGATCATAGCAAGGTTCAATTTAATTTCCGCATGTGTCTTTGTATTTTCTTGTCGTAAGAGATAGCTTTCATATTAATACGAGGGGTTTTTCATCTAGGCCATGCGTAAACAAAAACTCAGTATCGACTTATCTACACAACTATCAACCAAATAGTTCAAGATTTATTGCATTCGTGAAATATCAGTATTTATTAAATCAATTCACCAAATCTAGGATTTTCAGTTAAGGATTAAAGGAAAAATCAAAGGCAAAAAGTATATATATTTAGCATTTAGCAAAAAAAAGTAAATATTCTAAGAGAGATTTTCTCTTTGCACTTTTTATGTCAGCTTTTTGTACCACTGCTTATGAATCGATCGTGTATAAAAATCTAACTTAAAGACTGCTTTATATCTATGAAGGCTGTGTCGCCTTTTAGTAAATGTTAATTATGTATCCGAAATAATATTCCAGTTCTAATTTCTAATATTCTAAAATAGTAATATGAACTGGAATTGATATATAGTAATGAAAACATATATGACCAGAGGACATAGCTCGTGCGACTAACCATGGTTAAGCTAGAAGTGTGTCTGTGTATATATTGTAGGTCAACACCAGGACTATCATTGTCAATAGTTATTGTTTACCTTTTTTTGGTAATCTAGTTATTGTTTACTTGTGTCACCGTTTCTGTTAATCCAGTAATATACTTGTCACAAGCTCAATTTCGTCATCAGGAAAATAAACTCAGTGGATCTGATTTGAATGTCCTTTTATATTTGTTCAGATCAGTTATCACATTTGCACATAAATACTCCTCATGTTTGACCATATGCTTTGATGTGTCTTAACACCATTTGGCAACTGTTAATGTTTTTCAATACTCTTTTTTTTATATATTTGACGTTTTATGATTATGTACATAAATTAGAAACATTTGTTTTTTTATCATTTTATAAACAAAAACATCATTAATTGTTTACTTAACCACATTTCAACCAATAATAAAATAGAAGTTATAATATTATTGGTCATCTAACATTAATTACTAATAACTTTTATATAGAAAATTGAAAACGTCAAATAATTTGGAATAAAAAGTTTTCTCTAAAACGTCAAATATAACAAAAAAAAATTATGTTACCATTTTGTGAGTCAAATTTAGATTACTTCTCAGAAACCCTTAGACTGAATGACTATTAATCAGTTTAATTATTACGACAACTTTGCTATATTTTCTTCTTATCAGTAACATAAACATAATTTTTTTTTGTCTGAATGATATATATGGCTCTTCCTTCACTCCAGTTTAGCTATGAGACGTCATAAATATAAATTAATGTTATCTTATTGCAAAGCTTTAATAATTCATAATACTATGTAATTAGTCCCTAACAATAAGCATTAGCCAAAGGATATTTCACAGTCAATGGTATCAACCCAACCCTAACCCCCATAACTAAAGAGTGTTAAAAGAAATTTATATATGATGAATCAATACAAAAGGGCCATAACATTTTGAATGGAGCAACCTACCTATACACTTAGTGAACACGTAGTTCAACGTGTGTCCATTCAATTCCTTTTTTAACGTTTTCTTCAAGTTAGAAAATATAAAGTGTGACATCCCACAATAATGGGGGTTTTATGTGAAAAAGAGAGATTTGAAGCTAAAACATCAAAGAGGGGTAAGATGTAAAGCGACCTTTTAAGGACGAGACATATAAAGACATGAATATGGATCAATCAGACACAAACAGTCGTGTTATAGAGACATGGACACTCTCTTGTCCTTTTCTTTCTCTCCTTCCGTCTTCACAAAATATATCTCTTTTTTTTTTTTGGTTTTAACATGATTTATCCTTAAAGAAAAAAAAAACAAAATATTCAGGCTAAATATATAAACCCGTTTACTTAAGGCTTTTTTTAGTTCGAATTGTACAAGCCCAATTGAGCTGGGCCTGGATAGAAAAACATGCGAAGTCAAATTTCCCCGACCAATGTATTTGTATAATGTGAGAAAGTTTTACAACTCTGTTCTTTCTCTTCTCTTGACTAAAAAGATTGTTCTAAGATTTGTCACTACATAGAGAGAGAGAGAGAGAGAGAACAGCTCTACTGAACTTCTTCAACTAAAACTAATAACTGTAATAAGTCTGAAGGTCCAAATAGGTAAATACCAACCACCTGCAAAAGAGACTTCCTCCATTTGAGTAACAATCTTAATTGGAACCAAAAACCAATGATGTATACATAAGTAAAAGGTCACAAAACCTTTTTGACCTCCAGATGTTATAGTTTATATTGTTTCAATGGTGAGGATGACGGCGTTTGGCTCGGCGATATCCGGTGCTTGGTTCATGTTTATGGCTGTACCTCTTCTTCCCCTTGGGACTGTTTAAACCGTAAAAGAAAGATGCAATGTTGTAAGTACTTTCTGATGCAAATGGATTGAAGCTTTTCAAGTAAAGTTAGAGACTACTTTTGAAAGATGTTCATAGCTTACTTGGAGACTGCAGAAAGCAATTTGATGATGAAGATGAGAGGGAAACCAATCAAAGCTGTGGCCTGTTGAAGTACAAAAAGGGCCTTAAAATAGTTAAAGACTCTGAGAAGCTTGCATTTGCATATGGTAGAGAACACGTACCCCAACCCAAGCTAAATCCATGGTAGCAACCGGTTTGGTAATCTCATTGTTCTTCAGCATTTCTTGAGCCTAACACAATGAGCTTATTAAACTCCCTTACTCTAAGTTTTGAATAGGAAACATGGTCTATACATACCTGCTGATGGTAGACTTTGGTGGACTCAACCAACTTCTTTAAGCCATGCCTTATGTTTTTGGTATATGGCTCTAAGGCGACTTGTACTTTCTCCAAGTGTGGTTTCGCTTTGTCCATAATTTGACTCGTGTATGGGGTTGTATGTGTCCTGATTACCTACAAAAAAAAATAAACATTGGTCCCCCCAAATGTTTTAATGTAGTGTCAAGAGAAGTAGTCGAGTGAATAAAGATGGAAAATATATTAAACCTCAAGATAGTAGCGTGACACATCAAAGCCTTGGATGATATGTGGCGTAAAAGCCTGCTTAGACATAGATAACACCTCGATGGACTTCTCTGTTAAATAGTGAACCTTCGGTTCTAAATAAATGGTTAATGTTACACAAGCTTCTTTGATGCTTGGAATCCATTTCTGTAAAACAATGAGTAAGAATCTTTCAGAGATGAGTATGAAGTGAGTGACAAGTAGATAAGTTTGCAGTAAGAACAAAACTCACTGAGTTCATGGTTTCGATGTGAGGCTTTGACCATTTCTGGAGTTCGTTGATCTTCAGGGAAACCTGAAGAAAAGAAAAGTTAAGAAGTCTTCTAAGTGAAACTCAAGACATTCAAGGTTGATGTGAATCGAAATAAACCTGTTGAAGAGTGATATGAAGATTTGGGCTAAGATGTTGGTGCCATAGTGTCATCAGATATGCCTGCAGCCATGAAAAAGAGCTTTAGAATAGTAATCACTAAGATTGTGTGCCTTGAAGCTTTTTGATTAACCTGAGTTTTGGTCGGGTTAAGACCAAGCTTAGACGAGAACCACTTCATACCAATCTGAACATAAGGAAGAGGAAAAGAACATTAAGCTCTTGAATATGTACATATAAATCTCCCAAGACATGACATCTTACTTTTTCAACCTTGGAGCTAAGTTCTTCAACTTTCTCATCTGCGATCTCAGCTCGAGCTTCCAATTCAAGCCTTTTCTCACGCTGCAATTCCACTTCTTGTTTAAGTCTAAGTACCTGTCAAATGCAGACGCATCATATAAAGTTTGGACAGGAAGATAATGAGGCAAAAGGCAAAACATCGAGAGCTCAAACTACAAAACCAACCTGCTTCTCAAGTTCATAAACTTTTTGTTCTGCTTCACTCGCGTGCTTTACAGGATTCTCAGACTACACAAACCATTTAACAACAAACAAAAGTAAAATAACTATCTTTTTTAACAAATGAAATCAAATTCAGAGATGAATGAAGATCTCACTTGAGAAAAATCTATGTCACTCTCAAACAAGTATGATTTCTCCCGGGTATATAACTCCAATACTCGAATCTTCTCCTCTCTGCTATGCAGTTCTTGGTTCTTTTCTTTGATGATTGATTCTTTTCACACACACACAGAAACGAAAAAGACTCTAAAACTGTTAGCAACCAAATCAAGAGATATAAAATATGAATGCTGCTAAGAAAATTATAAAAGTCGTCAACTTTGGACATAACCAAAAAAACCGTTACAAGTCATTTCCAGAAAACATAACGGAAGCTAAAGATTATAATGAAACAAAACAAAGAGACATATTAACTTCGTCTGAAACATAATGAAACCGTTACTCATTTCTCCAGAACTTCCCAAGCAATGCAACAAATCAAAAGAAACGTTTTTTCACATTCGCTACAGATCTTCAGAAGCAAAGTTCATCTAACCATATAGAAAATCTCAAAAAGCTAAACCTTTGTTTATCACGTAGACATTGAAAAGCTAGAAAGTTGCAAACTTTCCCGAGAAAATCTAGAAAGACGGAAAGGGTCAACGAGAGGTTAGACTTACGGAGAGAAGAGACGGTGGATTTGAGTTCTTGGAGCAAACAGTGTTCATTTGCACCATTACAGTCATTGTTCTCTGAGGTGGAGAGAGAAGAAGCTACTTCCCGGGAAAGGGAGAGCGTAACGAGGAAGAGAAACAAAAGTGGTTTAGAAAACGCCATTATTGGAGACTGCAACAGAGGAGTTAGCAGCACAGTGTCAGAGAGAGAGAGAGCGTGATTCGCGAGAGAGACGGAGAAAGCGTGTACCAAGTCAAATTTAAGTAAAGGGATGGTCTTCCTATCTTTTCTTTATTTACATATTTGTCCATTTACTTTTGATAATTTTCAGATGTTACCCTAATGAGTTATGACTAATGACCATGTTTAAAAGGGTGTTATTTGTAAATATGTTTTGCAAACGCCAATTTTTGTAAAGGATAATATGAAATGTTGTAATTAGCCTCAAGTCTGAGTCTTTGAAATCTTCTTAATGCAACTAAAACAGAAGGATATAAGTTTACATGTTAAAGTATATGTTGTAAATTTGTAATGTTCCATTATCGTCTTCTTTCTTTTTTTCATAATTATCCTTCTGCGGTAAATATAGATTTTATAATCATGACAATATTTAGAAAATATCTTCTTTTTTTTTTAATTTGGAAAGCTTGAGAAGAGATGAAGTTGCATAATCTTCTCATCCAAAACTAACTTCAAGTTCATTTTGAAATGTATTTTATATATTTTAAATTCAATTTTTTTAAAGTGAACTTATGTATTTTTATTAAGATATTAGAGCTGGTAAAAGTATCTTGTTACATCACTTTCCATAATTTTGGAAGTGTAAAAATATTCAGGATTATCTCTTTATAATTAAATTTCCTTTTTTCTGGTGATTTAGACATATAAAAAGATAAACAAGAAAGAAACCATTGTTTTCTTTTTGTATTAATGTCATGATTCATGAACATCAACTCCTTCAGGGAATATTATATTGACCACATGTTTCTTACTAAAAATTACCAAAAATACATTTCTATTTTCTTTTCAAATATGCTTTTCCACATGATTCTAAAGCGTTACTTTCGCAAGTGCTTTTGCGGTATTGGTTTAAGGAAAATAATCTTTGTCCAAGATCACCCGATCACTGCCCAGTGCCCACCATGTTTTTGTATATTTAGGCTTTTTCTTTTTAGTAGTTTGCTTATCCAGACTTGGCCCAAAACTCTGAAATCAAGATGTGGCCCAAAATTTTGACAATTTTAATTTGACAAAAAATGGAAATTGTTTAATACCAGTTTCAACTTTCAACTATGTTTTGAAGAATTGGCATTTGTGCATTTTAACCATTAAATTTGATTCGATTCGTTATTCGTTACGATTTGATCCAAATATCCGTAAGTGTCCGAAATAAAGAAAAAAATAAGAAAATCAGATGTCCATAAAAAACGAAACAAATCACCAATACCAAAATTATGATACTATTCGATTCGTGCTCACCCCTAATATAGAATCCAAAGTAAATTAGTTCTGTGGTTGAACTGTTGTAGTAAGTTTGGTGTTTATGCTATAACTTGGATAATCTATGATATATATATTAATAATCTGTCAACATTTAATCTAATTTAAATAGGTAGTTGAAAAGATCATCTATGAAATAGCTAAAATTTTGGACTTTAGTTAAAAATCTCATTAGCTTTAGTTTGGTTAATTTTTAGAACGTGAAGATATGATTTAGTTTAATTATGAATCATTTTAACCAATTAGAATCATCATATTAAATTGTAAATCTTCCTAAAGTCCATCATTTAAGATTTCAGTTGACTTTATTTCATGTTTCCACAGTAATTAACGCTTCAACCAGCCCATTTTCACCCGGGCCTTCTAGTGAAAAGTCCACACACGTACAAAATCTGTCTCTATGACATGTTACATGGCCCATGAAAATACTAATATATTCGAAACAAGTACAAACCAATAAATAACGCATTTTAATCGCTAGAATCCAACTTTATCCATCTTGACAAGAATATTACAACCAATACATAACTGATTTGATCACCGCTTGCTCTAAAAAGCTACGATGAAAATTTCAATTTATTACATCAAGTTACGAAAATAAATCGAATCTAATACTGATAAAAACAAGAAATAGAGCTTTTTATTCTTTATCCCAACGAGAAGCATGACACAGGAGACCTAATCATAAAAAGAGTAGAATCCAAATTTTATAATAATTCACCAATATTATAATATATCAAAGCAAAAAAAACTAGTATAATATAATAAATGAAATAAAAGAATAAAATAAAAGAAAAACCTAGTTTTGCCCCGTCAGTGACGCAATAATAAGAAGCGAATGAATCTTAGCCTCTCTCTCTATCTCTCGCCTATAAATAAGATATCGAGTTTAGCGTCAAAGGGTATGCTAATTGCACAATACAACACACATCACTGTCCCTTCTCAACTCTCTCTCACTTTTATTTTCGTTTGCTCGTATCTAAGCCGTAGGATTGTTTCTCTTAGTCTTGATCCAACGGTCCTGATCTAATTTGGTAGAAACAGTCTCATCGTCTCTCAACCACTGGATCCTTCTCTCTCTCTCCCTTCGTCTCTCACCCTTAATTCGAAATCACCCGATTATCGACGACGAAGACCAGATCTCTGATCCGCCTCCGTCGCCGTCGGTTTCGTAACAACCGAGCCGCCGTTTAGAACTGTATTCTCCGTTTCACCTTCTCTCGTCGGAGCTTAGAGATTGTGATTGAGGATTTCTAGGGCATTGTTCTTGTGTGTATCTCGTTGGGCGATTACGAGTGAGGTTTGATTACTGCCCCTCCACCGACACCGTGAGTGGTTCGTCTTCTTGATCTCGATCTTCGAGTTTATCTTATGTATACGTTTCATTGATCTCAATAGCTGATTCGTGCCTGTGTACGTTCATGTGCGTTAAAGCTGGTTTCGAAATTAGGTTTGCGACGATTTGAAAAACCTTGCTTATTTGATCAATAGTACTATGGTGTGGCCTTAGTTTTTGTTGAATGGGATCGTGTTTCCTATTTGCGTCAATTGAATTTGCATTATCTTTAAGCTGATAGATTCGAATTGAGTGAAGCACTTGTGGATTTGATTCACATGCCCTAGATTTGAGGGATTAGGTCTAATCGAGGGATACTGTAATCGAGGGATACTGTTGTCGATGAATTTTCGTTTAGCTCTTAGTTTCTATGTAACACTTTGTGTTAGCATACTAATTGATTATGGTTTCTGCAGAAGCTGGTGTCTTTAGAGGGGATAATTTTTAAGCTCTGAAGAAGTAAATTGCATTTGCTTGGGATTTTTCACTGTTTATGACTATACATACCAGATGTCTTCAGAAGGAAAAATGTTATTTGATCTTAATGAACTTCCTACAGACGATGATGAGGTGAATCATCATGTAGACAGTATTCAGCCGCAGAAGGCTATCCCATCTGCAAACGCCAATACATCTAGCTTGCTGGCAACGCCATCATGCTCCCCAGGTAAAGTAAACAACCGAGTGGTCTTGCATGCATCAACAGCTTCCGGTTTTCAGCCTTTTGTTCGCCCTACGAATGTTCAGCAGACAGATGCACCTGTGGAACAGAAGAGGGACGAGGGTTCTCATAAGGTATCATTGTCATCGTTGAGGGCAGGCACTTTTGAGGATGCAAAGGTTGCATCATCAGGTGTTCCAAATGATGCCGGAGCATCTGAGAGGGAAGAAGGGGAATGGACGGAGTCGGAGGTTCCTCCCAGTGATAGTGTACATAGTAGTTCCGTTAACAAGGGTGTCTATGCTGATTATTCTACAGTTACAGAGAAAGATAATAGCCCAATAGGATTAGATGTTAACTCGAACTTGGGTCTGCAAAAGAGAAATTTCAACCTTATTTCAGAAGGCAGCACTAAAGATAGTGCATCTATAGATGGTCCGCAAGAGCAGGGTTTAACTGTGAAGCAGAGAGAAACCAAAGGAGTTGAAGCAAGTCATGCAATCAAATGCGCAAATACCCCTGTGAAAAGAAAGTTTGATCAACAGAAAGAGACGATGCTGGGAAAGAAACGCAACAGACAGACTATGTTTCTCAACCTGGAAGATGTCAAGCAAGCTGGTGCTATTAAGACGACAACACCTAGAAGACAGAATTTCCCACAGCCTGTTGTCACACGCAGTGTTAGAGAATCTCGCGCAGGCCCTCCACCTGCTGAGCAAGGAGGCGGGATTTCAGGGCAAAATGCATATAAGGATCAGAAACCAAATGACATTCCTAATGGTGGCATACATCCAGAAACATCTGAACAGAAGTTAGACTCTAATGGTGAGTCACAATCCGGATTGGTTGGTAAAAGTAGAAGGATGAACGGGGATGCAGGACCTCCTTCTGAAGGAACATCGACATCTGTGTCAAGGCAGGGTTCATGGAAGCAACCAATAAATGCACGGCAGTCGAAGACTGGTCATTCGTCAAATAGACAAGTCTCGTTGTCCAGTCAAAATTCTGCAGACTCAAAGTTCGGAAATAAGAAATTTACTTCGTTCAAGAAGTCTTTAACAAATAGTACCCAATACCAAGATACATCTGTGGAGCGTCTTATACGAGAGGTGACCAACGAAAAGTTCTGGCATCATCCAGGTATGTCCTATATAGTTTATCTGTGTTTGAGTGCTCCTACATTTTCAGTTAAATTATCGTGATTTTAAGGTAGGAAGTTTATGCCAATTAAGTATACTGCGCTGGTGTTAGTTTCCTGTGTCCTCAATCACGGCTCAGTGAGAATCGTAATGGACACATGATGTGAAAGGTGATAAGATTAAATCATACTTGTAAAAGTAGTTGATAGTATACTTCTAGTTTGTATCAAACTTTTTATGTGCTTTTCCTGTTTATCTCTCAGTTTTGAAAAAATGATGATATGATGCTTATCTAGAAGCTGAATGGTCTGTTAGTGAAAGTGAATGTTAGAAATTGGTGATTTCTGATTGACATGCCTCTGGTGTTTATTGTACACTTCACCCTGGAGATCTTTGTCTCCAATGAATGATGATGATTGACCTTAACTTTTTCATATATCTGGTGATCGTCCAAATATGTCTGTATTTTCTATCTTTTTACCCATTGTGTAATTGACTTTTTGGCATACAATTTTCTGTGTTTAGAGGATACCGAACTCCAGTGTGTTCCTGAGCGGTTTGAATCCCCGGATGAGTATGTCAGAGTGTTTGAGCCTTTACTTTTTGAGGAGTGCCGGGCACAACTTTATAGTTCATGGGAAGAATCCTCGGAGGCAAATTCGTTCATGAAGGTCAGAATAAAGTCTGTGGATCGAAGAGAGCGAGGTAACCGTCACCATGGACCTAATTGACGCTAGTAAAACCCTCTATGCGACAATGTAAACTCTCTGTTGACCGTTCACTTGTTACCTGACTGCTAACCTTTGTTTTTATCTGGTTTAGGTTGGTACGATGTGATACTTAACTCGGTAAATGAGTGTAAATGGCCTTTCAAAGAGGGTGATGTTGCAGTTCTGTCAACTCCTATGCCTGAATCAGGTAATGTTATAATTCGTAGATTGTCTGGTTGATTTTATATTGCTAGTCCTCTCCGAATTCTGCAATTTTTCCTTTTTATCTTTAGAAGGAGTGCATGACGATGGTGGACGTGTAGCTGGTACAGTTAGGAGATATATACCGATTGATACTCGAGATCCCCATGGAGCAATTCTCCATTTCTATGTTGGAGACTCTTATGACTCTGCCAGGTATATGCTTACTTTTTAGCTATTGAACACATCTGAGTTTCTACCCAATCTTTTTGAAAGCTTTGTTACTTCTCTCTCATTTCTTTGCTTCGTAATTTTATATTCCAGCAAGATTGATGATAATCATATTCTACGGAAGTTAAAACCTAAGGAGATCTGGCATCTGACAGTGCTTGGTTCACTTGCAACCACGCAGAGGGAATATGTTGCTTTGCATGCGTTTGGTCAGCTTAACCCACAGGTTGGTTTTTGTTTCCTCAGACAAAAAATCTTTCATAGATGCTTTCGGTTATGCTGACGCTGTCACTCATATGTATTTCAGATGCAAAACGCAATTCTCAGGCCCAGCCCAGAGCAGTTTCCTAATTACGGAGAGCAAACTCCTACAGTTCCCGATTGTTTTACTCCGAGCTTTGCTGGCCATTTGCAGAGAAGCTTTAATGCTCCACAATTGGCAGCAATTCACTGGGCTGCAATGCACACTGCAGCTGGTACTAGCAGTGGGGCAAAGAGGCAAGACCCATGGCCATTTACTCTTGTTCAGGGCCCTCCTGGAACAGGCAAGACACACACAGTATGGGGAATGTTGAATGTTATCCACTTGGTTCAGTATCAGCAGTATTACACTTCCTTGCTGAAGAAATTAGCTCCTGAAAGTTATAAACAAGTTAATGAGAGCAGTTCAGATAATATCGTGTCCGGGTCTATTGACGAAGTCCTACAAAACATGGACCAGAATCTATTTCGTACTCTGCCAAAACTGTGTGCTAAACCTAGGATGCTTGTTTGTGCTCCTTCAAATGCTGCGACTGATGAACTTCTCTCACGTGTTCTTGATCGTGGTTTTATTGATGGGGAAATGAGGGTTTATCGACCTGATGTGGCTCGAGTAGGTGTTGATACTCAAACTAGAGCTGCTCAAGCAGTTTCTGTTGAGAGAAGAAGTGATCAGCTATTAGCTAAGTCCCGTGATGAAATTCTTGGACACATGCACAACCTCAGATTACGAGAAGCTCAGCTCTCTCAAGATATTGCTGGACTTAAAAGGGAACTTACTGCTGCAGCCTTTGCTACTCGTTCTCAGGGATCTGTGGGTGTTGACCCTGATGTTCTTATGGTTAGAGACCAGACAAGAGATGCATTGTTACAGCGCCTTTCCGCTGTGGTCGAAGCGAGAGATAAAGATCTTGTTGAAATGTCTCGCCTCCTAATTGTTGAGGGAAAGTTTCGCGCAGGTAACAGTTTTAATCTTGAAGAAGCTCGCGCAAGTCTGGAGGCAAGTTTCGCGAATGAGGCTGAAATTGTTTTCACAACCGTATCAAGCAGTGGTCGTAAACTGTTTTCTCGTCTTACACATGGCTTCGATATGGTGGTCATCGACGAGGCTGCCCAGGCTAGTGAGGTTGGAGTTCTTCCTCCCCTTGCTCTTGGTGCCGCTCGATGTGTACTTGTTGGTGATCCTCAACAACTTCCTGCAACAGTTATAAGCAAAGCTGCTGGAACTCTTTCATACAGCAGAAGTCTCTTTGAAAGGTTTCAGTTATCAGGTTGTCCAACTTTGATGCTAACTGTTCAGTATAGGATGCATCCTCAAATACGCGATTTCCCTTCAAGACATTTCTACCAAGGACGCCTCATGGACAGTGAAAGTGTTACCACCGCTCCTGATGAGATTTACTACAAGGATCCTGTTCTCAAGCCTTACCTTTTCTTTGATATTAGCCATGGACGAGAATCCCATAGAGGCGGATCGGTGTCTTATGAGAACATTGATGAAGCTCGTTTCTGTGTCGGGCTGTACATGCATCTTCAGAGAACTCTGAAGTCATTGGAGGGGCGTAAAGTCTCTGTTGGGGTAATAACCCCGTATAAACTGCAGCTGAAATGCCTGAAAATGGAGTTTGGAAACGCTTTGGGCCAAGATGAGCTGAAAGAGATTTATATAAATACTGTAGACGCGTTTCAGGGTCAAGAACGTGATGTAATAATCATGTCATGTGTGCGTGCTTCCAATCACGGGGTTGGGTTTGTTGCTGATATCCGGCGGATGAATGTTGCCCTCACGCGTGCCAAAAGGGCTTTATGGGTATGATGCCGCTTAATGAACACACATTTTTTTTTGTATGATAAAATATATCTGATTCCTGAGACCCATGTTATTCTTGAACAGGTGATGGGTAACGCATCTGCTCTGATGAAGTGTGAGGATTGGGCAGCACTGATCACGGACGCCCGAGCACGGAATTGTTTTATGGAGATGGAGTCACTTCCCAAAGATTTCCCGGTTCCAAAGGTACCTAGCTTTATCCCAAAAGCACCTAATCCTAGAGGTTTCAGAACAGGTGGTCCAAGAACCAGGTCGATAGATATGCACACTGAATCTAGGCCAGGGACGCCGTCAGAAGACGAGGAGAAGCTGAGCACAACAACATTTTCGAGAAATGGAAAGTTTAGAAGGGAGAATTCAGTTGATGATTCTGGTCAGTCTGGGGATAGATATAGAGATGCTTGGCAACATGGGATCCAGAGGAGGCAAAATTTTGGAAGGCCTTTAGGTAGAAGAGACTAATATCCAAATGTAATTGCTCTGAGAACGTCCCTCACTGGAAGAGCTACTGTGGTATCAATTTGAGGATTCAGAGCTTCCAACGACTCCTTAAGCTCAAGGTGGTCTCAGATGGTGATGTTGGAAAAGTGGATTATTGGAAGGCTGTCTACGTTGAAGGGTAACATTCTTTACAAGGAGCGAACTCCTACAGTGCCCTAGTGTTGAACTCGGAGCTTCGTTGGGAATTTGAATAGAAGCTTAATGCTCCACAGTTGGTAGCAATCAACTGGGCTGCAATGCACACTACTAGCAGTGAGATCCATGGCCAATTACTCTTGTCCAGGTCCCTCCTGGAACAGGCAAGACAAGACACACAGAGTATGTTATCATTTTGGTTCAGTATCAGCAGTATTACACTTGCTTGAAGGGTAATTTCCAAATCCAACTGTTACTCTGGAAGAGCTACTGGGCTATTAATTTGAGAATTCAGAGCGTCCAAAGACCCCTTAGCTCACGGTCTCAGAGGCTGCTGAAATTAAGAGCTACCGTTTTGTACATATCATCATCTTTCATGTCTTTGTGCTCGAATTCTTAAGCTGTTTTTTTTCCTTTTCATTATATTTGTTTCTTATTAGACGTTTTGTTCCTTATCATATCTCATCAATGAAGAATCATATATTCTTTAAGTTGTCTCTTATCAGATTCTTCAACTTGTCTGGAGAACCAAAGGAAATGCGTTTTAATGACACTTTTGACTTTAGATATGTTTAGCTATTTGAAAGCAGAAGAAGATTGATAAGGTAAGCGAAAAGGTTTCATTCACATTTTCGTTGATGGTTACTCTGTCAATAATACATCATCCTTTGCTCTCATGATTGCAACATGAAAGCTTACAAATGTGAGCGAGAAGCTAAAGCTGTTAAATCACAATCTCTTTCACGCATGGTGGTGACTGTGACTGTGGCTCCTCTCTCTGCTGCTACATTTAGACGTGCAAACCTCCTTCGTTTTTACCTCAGAACATGTCTCTTCCTTGTTATCTTTCTTTGAACTTTCACAGCAGCTCAACTCACAATGCCCATCGCTCTTCACTTTCAAGCTAGCGGGATCAGCAGGCCTTGGGCAACAACCTTTGACCGAGACTTTCACCTCCTCGTCCAAAGAACCTTCCTGTACTATCGAGCCAGTTCCACAACAACCCGACTTGCAATCACCATCACCAACGTCAACCCTTATCTCCTCCAAGTTACCACCCTTGTTGTGACAGCTTTGTTTCACCTCTTCTTGGTGTGCTTGCTGAATCTTGTGACCACAACACCCCGAATCACAGCTCTTTCTAACAATCATTACACTGTCCTTCTGGCTCTTGCCACAACAACCAGAGTGACCATGTCCCAAACTAGGTTTATCTGGTTTCATCACTTCCTCTTGATTCTTCTTCCCACAACAGCCTGACTCGCAATGCTTCTTATCACTTCTCTTTGGTAACAAACCTGCTTCCATCTCTCCAGCAACATCACCTTCACCTTTCTCCGCGTTTAAGACAGAAGGAGCATAAGCCCTATGACATTTGTCTCCAGGAACGTGCGTATCCCGAAGCAACAACATGCTATTAAGGATCACAAGCAAACAAGTCCCTACATCCGCAAGCACAGCTGCCCAAATCAGAGGGTGACCAGCAAAGGCCAAAGCAAGAATCGCTCCTTTCATAGTAATAGACAACACCACATTCTCCACCACTTTTCTTTTAGCTCTACGTGCAAGCCTTATCGCTTGTGGTATCCTTCTGATATCATTGGACATCAAGATTATATGACCAGTCTCTGTTGCAAGAGCTGAGCCGGAGACACCCATTGAGATACCAATATCAGCTGTAGCCAAAGCTGGTGCATCATTCAGACCATCTCCTACCATAGCCGTTGGACCTTCTCTCTTAAACTCTTTGATGATTTGGGACTTGCCTTCTGGAAGAAGCTCCGAACGTACAACATCCATAACATTCCCTAGCTGTTGGTTCAATATAACATTTCAAGTCTCTAAACATAGTTTCAAGATAAGCATGAAACTGAAAGAGTTTTTCTCACCTGTTCTTGAGCATGCATTGCTGCAGCTTGATTATCTCCGGTAAGCATTGCAGTCTTAATCCCCAAAGACTTGAGTTCTTTCATTGCTTGAGCTACACCTGATCTACAAGCATCTGAGAGATTGAATCTTCCAGAGAGTGTTTCTCCAACATAGACATATCCAACAGTCTTTCCTCCTTTAGTATCAACATCAGTATCTGGAACTGTGTACACAGACCAAAGCAGAGAACCATTAGCGTGTAAACAAAACCAAAAAAAAAACGTTGCATTCATTTGATATGCACCTGATAAACATCCAGCTCTTGAAGCAATCCTTTTGTTCCCAATGAAAACTTCTTTGCCATCAATCTTGCCGTGAATGCCTTCTCCTGGAAAGTTCTGGTAGTCCTGAACATCTTCAGGCTTAGGTTCAACAGAGACAGATTTTGCATAGTCCACAAGTGCAGCAGCCATTGGATGACTTGACTTGCTCTCCACGCTTGATACCCTAACAGAAGTCACATTCCAAAACTCTCAGGAAAATCCAGAAAGTAACTCAGTAAAGTGGTTTAAAGATCAGAATCAGATGTTTCACCAGTAAAGCAAGCTGTGCAGGCTTATATCTCTGGAGAGTGACTTGAAATCCATGACGATGAACTCGCCTCTAGTTATGGTCCCAGTTTTGTCAAAAGCAACTGTTTTGATCTTGGCTAAGGTCTCAAGATAATCAGCTCCTTTAATCAGAAGTCCTGATGTGGCTGCCTTAGTGAGCGCACAGAAAGTAGCTACTGGTGTTGAGAGAATAAGACCACAAGGACAAGCACTTACTAACACTACAAGTGCTAAGTGCAGCCAATGTTTCATGTTGTGAACCTTCAATGCGAATGGGATAACCACAAAACAGAGCGATATGAGGATGATCGCTGCATGCAAGGCAAGAGAATATGAGGTCTTAATCAAGAACATCAAGAACGTGTAATGAAAAAACAATCAGTTTCTGGTTGGCTTACTAACCTGGAGTATAGTACTTAGAGCATTCATCTATGAATCTCTGAGTTTCTGTCTTGCTGTTCTGAGCTTCTTCCACTAGCTTTGCCATCTTGGCAACCACGCAATCCTCAGCTAGAGCAGTTGTTTTCACAGTTATGTAACCATTTAGATTGATAGTTCCAGCCCAAACAGTTGAATCTCTCAGTTTAGGCACAGGGAATGCTTCACCGGTCAAGGTTTTCTCATCAACCTCACAGTTTCCATCCACAACAACTCCATCAATAGGTATGGTTTCACCAGCTTTGACAGCTATAACAGTGTTGATCTTGAGCTCATCAACTTCAACTTCTTCTCCAGTCTCTGCAATCACTGCCTTCTGTGGAGCTAAACTCATCAGCGACTGCATCACAGCACTTGCCTGGAGATTTATTTACAATAAAACAAATACTTGAATCAATCAATCACAATATCTTTGAAAACTTGCATGACAAGAAAATGAAAATGGTGGAAACAAGAACCTTATAGCTAGCCCTAGATTGGAGCCATTCAGCAATTGTGAATAAGAAGACAACTGCTGCAGCTTCTGTGTAATCTCTCATACCAAGTGTTGCTCCCACTGTTTCAAAACAAGGGAAAAGTATTAGCTTAATAAACCTCAAATGAGTTCACAATTGATTTTTTTTTCTTAACATTTTAGCTGCATAATGAGCAATTATGGCTAATCTGTCCATTAGGCTTATTTTAAAAAATAGAAGAAACTATATTTTTAAAATGTTTTTAGTGAAAAGCAAAAGTTGCAAGAAAGCAGCTTTCATTTTTTTTGTGGTTTTAAAGTAGCACTAAAAGGCCAAATGCAGAGGAAAAGAAACACAAAAAAAACTGCAGAACAGAACTGCTTTATGTTATTCTAAATTGACCCATCACAATGTTATATAGGAAACATACTTATACCTACCATCTACTATAACCATTTTTATTATTTTTAATATTCACCTTGATTAATTTTGTAAGAAATGTGATTCATTATATAGAAAAAATTGAGACTCAGTCCTCATAAGTCAATTGCATTTCTGAATTTAGAGTAAATAGGTAAGGAAAAAAAATAAAAAAAAATAAAATAAAGAAAAGCTAAAACATTACCGGTTATTACAACAAGAATGTTGATGTCGACTCTAGCCCTTTGCAATGGATGCTACACTTTTCGCCAGTATTGGATATATTCCGGCGACGACGGCTACGACGGCAAGCCAACGGAACGGAGAGTAAACATATTTGAAGAATGAAAGGAGGAGAAGTACGCCGGAAACCACCGCGAATGGACTTGGCCATTTATTTTTTAAAATTAGTTTCTCCGGTTACCCTCACCATTTGCTTCTAACCTCGCTTGGTTAAGTGCCTTAACTGCAACCATGCCACACACATAACTATTCAATAATTAAATTACATTTATATGTGTTGAGAAATATTGTATTGTCTTTCTAATTTAATAGAAAAATAATTTTTCCAGTAATTTTATTAAAGGAAAAGACACAATAACCGTTTAAGCATGTGAATGATGCGTTACGTAATAAGCTCACGAATATGACGTTTGCAACGCGAAACCGATCAAAAAAAAATTTTAGTGGGACATTTATTAAATTTATGATACAGAGAAAAAGTATATATATATTAGAGAATTAAAATACGAGAAATGTTTTTTTTTTGTGAAAGCTTTACCAATGTTGAACTGGGGAGATGATGAGGCTATCATGGACGACGATGACAGTTCTTGACGGCACGATGACGGAATATTCCTTGACACCGTCGAGAGAGTTGAGAATATTCTCAATCAGAGGAACCTCAGATGTACAGCAGATTCCAAGAACGTCAAAGTAACTCTTGGTCATCTTCTTCTCGTTCTTTGGTCGCCATTTTTTGTTTTGTTTATGATTCTGTGAAAGAAAAAACGAAAGATAATGAGAATATTATTACTTGTGGGTTAATGTTCATGGCAGGTGATATAACAGAGAAGCAGGAACGTTTTGGGGAATGCACGTAACGTGTTTTAAGACAACGTCTACGAGAAGAAGATATGTGATAGCGTTGTCTTTAGGTTCACTCTACACTTGGCGGAAACAAAGGAAACTATTTTTTGGGGAATGAGTTTTGAGTTGTCTTTTTATCGAAACTAAAACAGGGAGATAATTGCAAAGGTATTAAATAATTCATCTTTAGTATCATAAAAGTATTACTCGCAAACCAAAAAAAATGAGTCACGAAAACAATGCGAGAGAGAAAGAGGAAGAGCGTTTTGAATATCGTCATGAAATGTATGTGAAGGAGACATGAGAAGAAGAATACCGGAGATGGAGACAGAGGTAGCAGAGAGAGGCAGAGAACAATTTATCAGACCGGTTTAGTTTGGTTTGATTCGGTTATATACTTTGATGTAGAGATGAGGATGAAAGAAGATGTAAGTGGCGGTTGCTTTATATAGGCAAATGTGTTAAAAGTGGGATTTAAAGATCATTGGTGGGTTTAGGTAACTTCTTTACCATAATAATATGCTTGCCAAATTCTTTTTTTTTTTTTTGTGTGTGTGTGTGTAAAGAATCATCAAATATATTTACCTTAATAATGTAAATTCCATAGTTGTGTCAGTGTTAGGCTGCTTCTTCTGATTCCTATTCTCTCAAATCTCAAATGTTCCAATTTAATTTTGCAATTTTTTAAGTATACTAGAATAGTGAAGTGAAATTCGATTTTGTTCCTGGAATAAAAAATATTGTTGGAGATTTGTACCTTTGATTTATGGTTCATTTTGGAAAAACAATCAAGTCTTCTACTCGTAGTGCCTTATTTTTCCCCCAAAACTAACAATTATTTTCAGTTAAACAATTTTTTGGCAGTAGTAATATATTTGTGCAACTTGTTTCCATCTGTAATTTTGACTAAATAACTTCATTAATAGTCAAACAAGCTTACAAAATCATAATAGAACTTACCAACATAAATGATTGTATAAATGAAATTTGTTCTATTTTATAAATTGACAACGTGTTTTATACCCTACTCGCTAATATAAACATACCAATATTTAATCACATCATTTTAGATGTACTACAAGATTTTCAATATAAAACTATTTCAAAATATACGTAATTTGACTTTAATTAAACACTTGAGATTGAAGAAACGTTTGAGTTGGACAACAGGGATAGAAGAGAACTAGTTCTCTCGATACGTTACGAATCCAGGCATATGTTTTACGATATGCCTATTTATTATTTTGTCAAGCCTTTTATATATATATTGAAAAATAGATAAAATGTAAAAATGGAGTTAGTTTGGGGAAGATGGTTTTAATCTGGTCAGGTAGAGAGACGAGAGCAAAGGTGTACTACGAATTATAATGGAGAATCCAAAGTACAATGTTACAGAATGGAAATCCAGGTGTGTTCCCTCATTTCAATGATTCTTTGTCTTTTTGTTTTTACATTATTTTTTTCTTGCTTTTGGGTAAGATTAGATAGAATCCTCTCAAAGAGAATACCGCATGCATGTATTACTTATAATAAATGTGAAGTTATTAGGGAAAAAAGCTCATAGATAAACAACAAATATTAGTTAATGTAACCTCATGGAAATAGTTAAGATAGTTTTTTCATTCAAATAGTAAATCTAAATTTAAATTTTGAAGTTGTAGGAAATTACAAAAGTATCATTTATTAACATTTACTAATGCTTGTAAATTCTCTGTTTCAATATAATGTATATTTTAATTTTTTCATATATATTAATAAAACATATAATAAATACATAATTTTTATGATTATTTTTTTTCCATAAATCTAAACCAAGAAAAATTTAATAAAGGTAATTCGGTTTTTTGAAGTTCGTAATTAATCATTATTACTTGATAAAACATACATTAAAAATAAAAACAGTATTTTTTGAAATAAATATTTTTCTAAAACACAGTAACTTTATGAAATAGAATGGAGTATAGTACTAAATATAGTCAAAATTATATTTACTGCAATTCGATTGCGAGTATTCGCTTGAGGTTTAGCTTCCATCAGTTCAGTGTTCCACATGCTTGGCTTTATGTCCTTTTAATGTCGTAGGTTTAACATATGTTACCTCACCAAACTTAAATCTACTACTGGTTCATTATATTCAACTCTTATCACAATGGACATTTATAACGTTTCCCAGCAGAGCTTTCTAGTCACCTTATTCAGACATTATATTCATGAAATCTTGATGGTATTTATTCAAGCTCGTCAAGGCTACTTAGAGTTTCTTTTATAGCAAGACCAAACCAACATAACTTTTACAAATGCATGTAGCCGCAATACTCGCATCCCTAGACTCGTAAACACGTTCTAGAATAAGCAGCATCAATGATTTTGTATCATAGAACAAATGTTGGTTATAATTAAAACCACCACATAGAAAAAAGAAATGGGACCATTGTACCAGACCAGAGTCAAACCGAAGACTTGGCCCAACGTGGCCACAAAACTTCTTTTTTTTTTTGTTGACGTAAAAAGTGATCTTTCCTTTTAGGCCATGACTCCTAAGAGATAGTATTACTTTGTAAAATTGTATTAAATTATATAATAAGAATTAGATGATGTTTTACAGTTAGTTATGGATAAGATATAGCTGACTTACACATAATCTTTCTAACCCCAAGACAATGAAATAAATAAGCAGGTCGCATCGCATACCGTTCAGTTCCCTGGCGACTCAAACCAGGATAGGACGCACTTACCTCCTAAGAAAATTGCATCTACCGAAAATGTTTTGGTTCGACAAATAGATAAAAAATAGACAAGATAAACATGTAATAGTTGGCAGATAAGATAGAGACCACAACTTCAGAGTGGCTACAGTTACCGTAATCAATATGATTATAGTCATCATCATAATCATGGTATTATAATTGGGTTGAGTTAATCTTCAATATATTTAAGAAATAAATTTTCGTGAGAAATAAAGTGAGGCATTTCCCACCAAATCTTCAATTATTGGCTTTTGTTGCAATTATTTCTGATAGACTTGCAGTATAGTCCACAATATCTTTTTGTGTTGTCGATTCTTTTCCCCCAAGGAATTCACTTTGTTTACTTTCTCTCGAGATATTTTGGTAATTCTCCTCCAATTTTCTTAGTATATATAACTTTCACCGAAGATTATGAAGCCAAATATATGCAATAATTTTTCAGATATGTATAAAATCAAGTATTTTGTCTTTTAAAACGTCTATAATTTTACTATATGTTTTCATAATGCGTTATGGTAAAATATGTTTGTATATTTTAGATAGACTTGCGTATTTGTAACGTTCGCATAGATTCTTGATAATGAAGATACCTTAGCCACGGAAAATAACATATTCTTAGATCATAGATAACCAAAAAAAAAGATCATAGATAACCATGCCACAATTAAAATTAATTGCTACGATTACCATTCATTTAGATACTCCTCATCAATAATTATTGATTTATCATTATGAAGAGTTTTAAACTTCAAGGATTGGAGTTTTGAGCGATTAGTGGTCTAATATGACGAGTGTGACTAGGTGTATGCTCGATTTGTAATACCCTAAATTCGTTTTGTACAAATGAATGCAAGTTTTTTTTTAATGTTTTGACGTTGCTAACGCGTACTTATAATACATCCACTAATCATGAAAGAAATTCTAAGACACACCTAACCGATATATATTAATGCTTCATATAGAGTTATGAGCACTAAGCTCTAACATATATGTATTCGTCTCTATTCTTAGAAAGTGATGTCTTTTTGGTGGACCAATACCGCATTACTATTGAATACATTTAACTTGGGAGTACTCCCAGTAAAAGTACTGGTGATATCTTTTATATTATAAGGTCATGTTTAACCCTAAGAACTCCTAAGAGGTTCTTATTTTACTTTTTTCTTTTTTTCTAAAAAAAAAAATTAAAAAAGAACCAATCGCGGGTCGCCACGTGTCAGTGGGACCCGTGAACAGTACAAGAATCCCTTAAAAACGTATCTTAATTAAGAGTTTTAGGAGGTGATTCTTAAGAGTTTTAGTGGGCTCCACCCGATAAGAACCCCCTTAAGAATCCTCCATAATCTTGCTCTAATGTTACATTTTATCCAAATTCAATCCCTAGAAAGGAGTATAACATATATATATATATATATATATATATATATATATATATATATATAATATATATATTCACAATTTCACACACCACCTTATACGATCTAAAGATGAAACTTTAAATAACCGGACATGTAAAAACGGTCGGAGCGTTGAAAAACAATCGATTAGAGCATCTTAATTGTACAACGCTATTAATACTCCCTCTGTTTCTAAAAGATACATGTTTTAGAAAAAAAATTTGTTTCAAAAAGTTACATTTTTTACATTTTCAATGCATAAATTAATGATAAAATGCAAATTTTCAAAGTGTTAATCAAATCTTATTGGTTAAAATTTATGGAAAATAGTTAATTATGAGAATTAAGATATTGGAAACTAAAATTTTAAATGTTTTATTAATATGTGTGAAATTTTTTTAAACATTTATCTTTTAGAATCAGAGGAGTATCTTCTAGGCTTCTACTATTGAACAACCGAAGATGGCCAGTCTTTTTCTCTTATCGCCACAAGCTTAACCTCTTTTTCACATTTATATTTTATATTTGAAAGTTTACATAAGCGTCCCTTTGAGATCATAAAGACTAGATTATTATTTGCCTAAAAAGAGACCAGAAATAATTTAAGCAGCACACCTCCACTATCTTCTCCAAAAGGCTTTCGAGTAGTGGAGGAATCTACCGATGTTTCCAAACAAAACTACTTTTTTAAAATTAAAAATATATATACCAAAGTAATAGGCAACGTAAATAAGCCAACAACTAAATAGATATTATAAAAAAACACTATAAAACATGTCTAGTGGGAAAGGGAATATAACTTTGAAATTATGAACTGCAATGATATACATCCTTCTTTTGTTTTTCGATAAGCTCTTCTGCTTATATTTGTTCTACCACCTGATACATTAAAATATTAGTTCCCGAATCTTCGGAACTTTTTCCTATAATAGTAACTTTACCTTTACATATTTTAAAACTTTAAAAACTATTTATATTGTTTCTAAGAACTACGAATATTTTTTTCATTCGAGACATAAATTAGGAAACAAAAAAAACTAGCTAGCCAATTTTCAAAATAATTTAGTGAAACAATTTTGAAGTCCCCAAAATATTTATCGCTTGATAAAAAATGAACTATGCACCTCTTTTGTCATCCTTTAAAAGATGTAAAAACTCCATTTTCATATCAAAGTAATACCTTATTCCACTCAACACGAGTTTTCTTAGTTTTAGATTTTCATTTTTTTTTGTTTTTGTTAAACATTTTTGAAAAAAATTAGTTTGCGAATATGAATTATAACAGTGGTAGATATGTAGTCGTGATGCACTAATTGTATCTTTTTGAATTATATTTGATGGATATATACGTCTTGTTGGTCAAATATATCATAGGTTAAAAATATAAATACGTGTTTTCTTTGCATTTATCTCTTAATTATATTGTTCATTAAAGTTTTCTCCAATGATCTCATTTTTAACTATTCCAATTCCCTAAAAAGGCATATCCTATGCAGTATTAATTGGTACATTCAATGTTTTTGAGGAAATAACTTTTTGTGTTAAACTAAGGAGAGCAGAAACATATGTGGATGTTAGATAGACTCTCATAATCCATTGCTTGTTCTCGAATAGACATCAATCATCCTTTTCGTTATGATTCATCTTCTCAATATAAACGTAAGAACATTAATAAAATTAAGACAAGTATATATATTATAACCCACGAGCCGACGGGAAAAGAAAGAATGATAAAAGCATAAGACGAGTGTATAATCAGCACAAGTCATTATAATGGAACACAATGAGATTAGTGGGCATACGTCAGCACCCCAACCATTTAGCAAAGATCGAAGGTATTACCTAGCTGAAGTAGTCAACAACGCCCTATCAATGATCTATGTGTTGTCGGCCAAACTGATCGAGATTCGTAATTTTTCAACCTGTAACGTCTAAAATTTCTTACCAGAATATTGAACATCTTTCTACGATGGAACACACTGAAGATTTTTTTGGAGATTTGTAGTAACTTAACATATATTCCCTATCTTTTAAAACAAATTTTTTAGAATTTTCACATATATTTAATAAAACTATTAAGTTTCAATTATTAATTTATAATTTTATAATTTACTATTTCTTACTACTTTTAATTAATAAAATTTCAAGAAACAAAATTATCTTTCTGAATTTTATAATTTATTATTAAATAATACACCAAAAAAATAAAAAATGTTTCTTTTTTTTTCTAAATTAAAATGTGAATTTTTTCGAAACGGAAAGAGTAGATCTTAAAACCAGTAGATTTCGTAACATAGAAAAGCATAATAAATGGCATGCATACTTTTTATATCGTGACAATTATTTTGCACATGCAATTGTATTTTTTGTACGTTGATCGATTAGAACATGTTCTAATATCTACTGTGGTATATATATCATCATACTCTACATAATTTTCTTTTGTTTGTTCGGCTCTCCGCTCTACACTCCCAATGAATCCATTATTAGAGATGTAACCTAACTGTATATAACAATAGTAATCCATTCATCAGTTGAAGAAAAGTGATCAAAATAGGAGTGCTGAAGTATAATATTGGCAAATAAAATAGGATTGCAAAAAGTAAAATGTGTGATTCTCGATGATTGCAAAAGAAACTGTTTATGATATTATAGAAAAAGAATATACGAGGAATATTCGGTTTGTGAATCAATCAACATGTCATAATAATCCATCGAGTAAAAAGTCTTGTTTTAACACGATAACAAAACGAATCCAAATATATAATTACCACTAAAAAACAGACGACATAAGTGGCCAAATAAAATATTGATCTCATATTAACATCCGATTCAAGCTCAAAATGAATGAAAGAAAATGATTAACGAAGTTTTTTTTTGGTATTATTGTTAATCTATCTTTACAATCTGGCCAACATAACTTTATATATATTAAGATGAGCAATAAGTATACAAACCGGAAGATTATTAGACTTACAAGTTGGTGTAATTTGATTTTTGTTAACAATGTGATGAAGTTTCAACTAAATAAAAAAGGGACCAAAGTTTTTGTAAAAACTCTTCTTATTGGTGGTGACTATTCATATTATTATTAAGTCAAAGGATCAATGTGACACTCACTGTTGCAATGTGGGGTTTAGCACTCGTCAAAGACACAATGATATATGATCCATCGATTTATCCATTGGTCACTACTCACACTACACATCGCTCGTTTTCGTTTATTATCTTACACTTATTATGTTTATTTCGGAATGTTTTTGGACGGAATCTGAGTTATGTTAAACGACTCTCTTGTAAACTAGTCCTTAAGATAATTAACATCGGATTATACCTTATTACAAAATAAAAAGTTACAACTTCAGAGGAGACAATGGTATGGTGTTTGAGTCGGTAAAATCGAACTGAACAAAAAAAATAACAATATTTTGTTTTCGTTTTTTTTTTGGTCAAACCAATGTTTTGTTTTCATTATATCACATAAATCATATCCAAAAGAAATTCTAGGACATGAGTATAATTCGTTTATACACTAATTACCGAATAAATTATAAACCCGATTAGTTAAAATATTTGGCATAAAGTAATTAGTTATAGAAAAACTATATAATATAATATGTATATGTAAACAATTTTACTTATACAATTTTAATATTTGAAGTGTTGATTCTATTATTTTGTTATTATGTTTATCATAAAGATTATTCTGTTTTTTTGGTTTTATAGATTTTGTAGATTTATAATTTAATTGGCTTAAATTAATGGTAGCTCATTAAACACTAACCTGAGTTTGAATGGACTAAGACAAGGATTAAAAACCTTAGAGTTATCTCACTGGTCTGAAAGCAAGTCACATAGATAGTCACCCCTCTAGACTCTAGTTCTAAGCAAGAAGAACGTTTTCACTTTTGTTGAGCGTCCTTAGGGCCGCTACAACAACCCGAGCAACAACTTTTTTTACTTGTCTCCTCACTCTCCTGCAACAATCCCACTTCTAGATCCTCTTCAAGCTTCACCAGCGAGGGAGTAGAAGAAGAAGAAGAAGGAGAAGCACGGTAACATGCAGACACAGCTTCAAATTCGTCACGTAGAAGCATCATACTATTGAGTATCACAAGCAAACAAGTTCCTGCATCTGCAAGAACAGCTGCCCAAATCAGAGGGTAACCAACAAAACCAAGCACCATGATTGCTCCTTTTATGCTCACAGACAAAACCACATTCTCAATCACTTTCCTGTGACTTCTCCTCGCTAGTCTCAGCCCTTTTGGGATCTTCCTTATGTCGTTCGACATAAGAATGATATCTCCTGTCTCTGTAGCAAGTGCTGAACCTGAGATCCCCATAGAAATGCCAATGTCTGCTTTAGCTAAGGCAGGTGCATCGTTAAGTCCATCTCCTACCATCATTGTAGGTCCTTGGCTCTTGAACTCATCGATGATTATTGCTTTGTCTTGTGGAAGAAGTTCAGTGTGAACAATATCCAAAGCATTCCTTAACTGTAATAATGATAACGTTTTGATTCTAAATGACTCTTGAAATAGAGACAGAGGAATGATTAGTTTATATGATACTTCACTGTTGTGAATAGACATGGCTGCATCTCTGTTATCTCCTGTGAGCATAGCAGTGTGATGCCTAAGGACTTGAGCTCCTTGAGAGCTTGAGCAACTCCATGTCGACAACCATCCACAAGGCTGAAACTTCCGCTCAGCTCTTCTCCAATGTATACGTAACCAATGGTCTTACCACGCTTCATATCCGGAACTTTATTTAACATCCACAGAGAAGAGATCATGCAAACGTTAGAAAGATAACATAACAACACTCAATATAGCTTCGGTTTGCAAAGTTTTGAGACCTGTTAAGCAACCAGCTCTCTGTTGCAATTCTTTGTTTACCAATGTAAATATCTTGCCCAATCTATTCTCCCATAGACTCCTTCTCCTGGAAAGTTCTGAAAGTTCTCAACCATATCAGGCTTAGGCTCAACAGAAACTGATCTCGCGTAGTCAATAAGGGCCTCTGCCATTGGATGGCTTGACTTGCTTTCGATGCTTTGAGACCCTATATGAAAACCATCTCAAAAGTTTCAATCACATTATGCTTAACTCCGGTGAGAAAACTACATAGTGACTTACCCAGTAAAGCAGATTTTGCATATTGATATTGTGAGAAAGAGACTGAAATTCTGAGACTGTTGAACTCAGCTTTTGTAATAGTTCCTGTTTTGTCAAAAGCAGCAATCTTAATCTTTGCCAAAGTTTCTAGGACAATCACCGGTTTGATCAGAAACCCTGATGTGGCTGCCTTAGTAAGAGCACAAAAGTAGCAACTGGTGTGGATAGGATAAGACCACATGGACAACCGCTTACTAACACTACAAGTGCTAAGTGAAACCAATGGCTGAGGTTGTGAGCCTTTAATAAAACCGGGTAACAGCAAAACATGCTGCTACTACAACAATAGCTGAACAAAATACAAAGCAAAATGGGATCAAGAACTCATCACATTATGATTTAAATGTTGGAAGAAGATGACTGACCTGGGGTGTAGTAGCGAGAGCATTTGTCTATAAACCTTTGAGTTTTAGTTTGGCTTTTCTGTGCTTCTTCAACGAGCTTAGTCATTTTCGCAACCACGCAGTCTCTGGCTAGAACTGTTGTTTTCACCTTTATGTAACCTGCAAGATACAAAACATTTGTGTCAATGAGCTGAAAATCTATGATTATCTAAAGACTAAGATAAGGATTATGTTTTGGTACCATTGAGATTTATAGTTGCAGCCAAAACAGGTGAGTCTCTTTGTTTGGAGACAGGGAATGACTCTCCTGTCAATGTTTTCTCATCCACATCACAGCTTCCATCAACCACAACTCCATCGATAGGTATACTTTCACCAGCTTTCACTGATACAACAGTGTTTAATCCAACCTCATCTACATCAACTTCTATTCCAGTTTCTGCTATCACGGCCTTCCGTGGCGCTAAGCTCATCAGAGATGACATCACTGTGCTTGCCTGGAAACAATAGTTACTTCAAAACAATGATGAAGTAAACCTAATGATCCCATTGGCACTACCATGAAACCGACCTTATGAGCAGCAGTTGACTCAAACCAATCTGCAACAGAGAACAGAAACACAATTGTGGCAGCTTCTGTGTAATCCTCCATGCATACCGTTGCAATCACTGTCAAGAACAAAACTGGATGCATAAGTACACCAATAGAATCTCTCCTGCACTCAGATCATTCCATCTTAAGAAAAACTAATGATGTATTACCAGCAATAAGAGTGAGAGCGTTGATGTCTAGCCTGAACCTTGTGACGGAAGCAACAGCTTTAGCGAGAATAGGGTAAACTCCAGCCACCACGGCAACAACAGCGAACCATCCAAGCAGACTATAAAAGTATTTGAAGAAGGACAGAGCAAGGAATACACCAGACACCAATGCGAAAGGGCTTGGCCATTGACTCTTGAAGCTTGTCTCTCCGTAAGGTCTCACGCTTGCCTCTAGTCTTGCTTCATTCAGTGCCTTGACTGTCAAGAAACACATAACTTAGTATGTTAGAATCAAAGCGATGCAATTCAGAAAATGAAAAAACTATTATTTGTTTTTAGTTATTTACCGATCTGAAGCGGAGATATCAAGGTGGTGTCGTGGACTACGATGACAGTTCTTGAAGGTACGATGACGGAGAATTCTTTGACGCCGTCAAGTGGACGGAGAACGTCTCCGACAAGAGGAACCTCCATTGAACAGCAGATTCCGACCACGTCGAAGTAGCTTGTCTGTAGATTCTTCTTCGTCGCATCTTCACCGTCCGCCATCGTGGGATACGTGAAAGGTTTTCGGACAGGAATTCGAGGAGATACTTTTAACTTTTAAGGGTTCTTGTCGGAGGGAAATTAATTATTTGTTAATTTATAGTTTTATTATTATTACAGTATTATTATTATTTGTAAGTCTTGCATTTTTAAATCTAAAACATATATGTTTATATTTATTACGATGTGATGTAGAAATGGTGTTTTTCTTGTCCATGATTTTTTTTGTTTAATTTTATTTTGCAAAATGGCACTGCTTAAGTTTGATACGCAATTAATATATTTTAGAATTAATTCATAATATAATAGTAGGTGTCAACATGTAGTATGTATGTAACCTTTGACATAATTGATTTTTAATAATGGATTTAATCTTGTTTATTTTGAAATTGTTACATATAATTAGATATTAATATGCATTACTAAAATCCATCTTTAAAATATTCTAAATATATGTACTTCAATCTTTATTTGTTTTACAAATTTTATTTGATTCTTAGTTAAAATTAAAAAAAAATTATGAGGTTTTCTTCGTTTTTTTCAAAATAAAGACTTCTCCTCGTTGCAATATATTTTTGTAAAATTTTTAGAACTTGTGATGTTGATAATTAAATTTAAAAATTAGTAGCATCTTGATTGATCTTTTTAATATTCTAGGTTAATTTAGGTTTTTTTATGAATAAAATTTCAGTTTCTATTTCAATATATTTGATAGTGTAAAAAATATAGAAAAAAGTTCTAATCTAATTTTAATATTTTTAGAATAATTATGACATTAATATTTCAATATTTATATTTTTATAAAACGTTTATATCCCTTGGACTTGCCGATACCATAATGGATTTTCTTATTAGGCCATACTGGGCTAGAAACAAATCTTGTAACGCTCCATCAAATAGGTTTAGGAATCAGCCCTAGATGACTTGTAAATTTGTAATTGTAATAGTTGCTTCGTAAGGTTAATTGAAATACCAAAGGTTAGCATTGGAAGCCCATCATTTTATCTTCCATACTCCACTTTTTTATTTATTTAATTGTCTAAATTTTTCCACTGAAAATGCTCTGAAATTACAAAGTACCTACTCTTCGGTGTAACACAGTTCACTTCACATGCTCATCGTATTTTTTCATGAAACAAATCAAACACTTTTCTTTGGGTTTTATAATCCATTTTTTTTTTTTTTTTTTTTTTTTTTTTTTTTGAACTTGGTTTTATAATCCATTTCCAAACAAATATGGAAACCTTTGCACAAATCAAGCAAATCAATCTTATTTGTTTTAAATTTGAAGGATAAGAATTTGAATATATTGTTTTCTTCATAAAAAGTGGGACACAACATCATTGATTTGATTTTCAATCAACGGTTGAAAGTATATAAAATTTAGTATAAATTAGTAAAACAAAAACAAAAGCTGCATGTTTGTTGTAACTTTGTAACGCCTAAACAAGGTGTATGAAGTAGTAGTCAAAAATAAAACAAGAATGGTGTGTCGAAACGCCTTTTGTTAAAGTTTCATATACGAATAAAACAAAACTGCATGTCCTAACGCCATTTAAAGAAAAAAACTGCATGTCCTAACGCCATTAATAAATGAATGGCCCATGTTAAATTAAACTGAATAAAGTACTGCTAACTTATAATAAAACAAAACAATAAAAAAAATACTCCATTGACTCATTGAGACTGCTGTAAAAAAAAGATAAGAAAACATAAACACAGTCAGGGTGGAGATTAGTCTATAAACCAACTCTTAAACCAATGCAAGAACAGTGGCAAAATAGAAAATAGATGTGAAAATCGAGGTTGATAAGAATAACAAGTCGTATTCTTTATTTCTGTGTTCCACTCTTTTTATATTTCCAAAAATATATATATATTTATGTTTTTTTTTCTGAGTCATCTTCTTCTACTTCACCATCTCTTCACTTCATCTCTCCTACTCATACAACATTTTGACCGTTGTTGTTTTCTTCAACGTCTCTCTCCTCCTAACGCTCCACATCTTCTTCTGTAACACCTGAAAGGTTTTGTCATCTCTCTCTCTTGCTCTCTTCCAAAAATAAACATTTTCTTCTTTTGATTTTTTGGGTCCCTCAGTGAAGAAAAATGGTTAAAAAATGTGTAAAAGAGTTTTAGATTTTGTACTAATTTTCTTTACATTTATTTCTTTCACCTACAAAAGCTCATGATTCAGACAATAATTTAAGAGTTCTTTCTTGATTTCTTTGTCATCTTTATTATATGATGTGTGTCTGACAATGAATACTCTCATTTGTAGAAAGTAGAGTAGTTTCTACTCAGTGTATAACTTACAAAATCACAATTTTAAAAACAAAACAATATATAAACGTTTTGTCACTTTAATTAATGTTATGTTGCTTTTGTTAGCTGTTTCAAGCGTTTTAATTACATGTTAGATTCTGACGGTCTTCTTCTTAGTTGTGCAGTTCTCCAACAACACTTTATGTACAAGTCTTGACTCTTGAGCTTTGGAATTGAAGCTAAAATTGTAAACAGAGAGAGAGAGATGGGATGTTCTAATTCAAAGTTAGGTGAAGATGAAGCTGTTCAGATCTGCAAAGACAGGAAACGTTTCATCAAACAAGCAGTAGAACACAGGACAAGCTTTGCTTCTGCCCACATTGCTTATATCCAGTCTCTAAGAAAAGTTTCAGATGCTCTACGCGAATACATTGAAGGAGACGAGCCACACGAGTTTTCACTTGACACGTTTGTTACTCCAGTGAAGAGAATGAGCAGCTCAGACGGCTTCATAGCTCATAGCAAGGTAGAGTCAAAACTGGAAGTCAGTTACTTGATGGCTAGTGGAAGCAGACCGGTTCAGGTTGAAGAAAAGCCTCCTAGATCACCTGAGACTTACCATGTTGAGACTTATGGAGCTGATAGTTTCTTGGGGATGAACATAAACAACAGTCCTAACATACCACCTCCTTCACCACATAACTCTCAATGGGACTTCTTTTGGAATCCATTCTCTTCACTGGACTATTATGGATACAACTATGATAACCGGAGAGGTATGGAGGAAGAGGTGAGGCGAGTTCGTGAGGAAGAAGGGATCCCTGATCTTGAAGAAGAAGATGAATCTCCAAGGTTTCAAGATCATCATAACATGAAAGCTACAGAAGACTGTAATGAATGTAAAACGGATCAAGAAGGCAATGTTAGAGAGGTTGAAACTCAAGAACAAGAACAAGGAAACAATGTGGTTACAACAGATGATTGTGGAAAAGGAGAAGAAACACAAGGCTTCACTGTGTACTTGACTCGTAGGCCGACAAGCATGGGGGAAGTTATTAAAGATCTTGAAGATCAGTTTGAGATCATATGTAGTGCTGCTAATGAAGTTTCAGGTTTACTGGAAGCTAGTCGAGCTCAATACATATCTTCTAATAGTGAGCTCAGCGGTAAGATTATATAGAATCTTCTTTCTTTCTAAATTATATACAAAATGAATTGGATGTTGTTCTGAATCTTTCCTCTATTACAGCCATGAAAATGCTGAATCCAGTATCTTTGTTCTCATCAAGATCTTCTTCCTCCTCATCAAGATTCTTGATCAGCTCTGAAAGCAGCAGTGAGTTTTCTGAAGAGTCTTGTATGCTTTCTGGTAGCCATCAATCAACATTAGACCGTCTTTACGCGTGGGAGAAGAAACTCTATGATGAAGTTAAGGTAATGTAATAACTGCAACCTTCACTCTATCTCTATCTGTTGTTGACTGACTTGGATGTTGTTACAGTCTGGAGACCGTGTAAGGATTGCATATGAGAAGAAATGTTTGGCGCTAAGGAATCATGATGTGAAAGGAGACAACTCTTCTGCAGTTGACAAGACAAGAGCTACAATGAGAGACTTGCACACTCAGATGATGGTCTCAATACACTCAATAGAGTCAATCTCAGAAAGGATTGAGACTCTAAGAGACCAAGAACTGCTTCCTCAGCTTCTTGAACTTCTTCAAGGGTATGACAAAACATCTTTCTTGTGTTTAGGTCTCTCTCTTTTACTAGTAGTAAGTAACAATGATAATGCCATTTTCTTTTACAGATTAACTCGGATGTGGAAAGTGATGGCAGAGTGTCACCAAATACAGAAGAGAACGTTGGACGAAGCCAAACTATTACTTGCTGCAACCATGCTCAAGAAGAGACAGCATAGTTCATTACCGGAGATCAACACTCAGAGACTAGCTAGATCTGCTTTAAACCTAGTGGCTCAGCTAAGAAACTGGAGAGTTTGCTTCCAAGCATGGATCACGTCCCATAGATCATACGTGTTGTCTTTAACCGGTTGGTTACTCAGATGTTTCAGATGCGACCCTGACCCAGAGAAAGTCAAACTATCAACTTGTCCTCACCGTATCTATGAAGTGTGCATTGGATGGTCAAGGTTGCTCAGCGGGTTGAACGAGAAGCCTGTGGTGGATAAGCTCGATTTCTTTGCATGTGGGATGGGTTCGATCTTTGCTAGGCAGCTTAGGGAAGAAGAACAATCTCAGGGGAGAGATGGTTGGAGGAGCATGGAGCTTGTTGAAGCTGGCAAGGTGGAAGAGGATGAGAAGGTGATGAATGCTGAGAAACTGGCTGAGATTGCAGTGAAAGTACTCTGCCATGGAATGTCTGTTGCAGTAAGCTCACTTGCTGAATTTGCAATCAGTTCAGCTGATGAACACTTGAAGCTCGTTAACCATCCAGAGGAGGCCACGTCAGAACAGCATCAGGAGAAATTGTAAACATTACTTTAATTCATTTATTTATCTTTGGGTTAGAAGTTTAGGATTATTCCATGGGAGGAGCTGCATCTTTTTGGTGTAGAGATGTAGTATTAATATTAAGAGTTAGTTCAAAAAGCAAGAGTTGTCTGGTAACCAAGGTAAGCGTTCTTGATGCTGTGGTTGATCTAGTAACATTAGCTTACGTGTTGGGACTCCCATATCATTTTTAATCTTTTATCACATCGTGGGACAAAAACACAAAGTGAGATTTACATGTCACATAACGACTACCTCTTGGATGTTACTGATTCTGAAGTCTAGAAACCATAGACCTATGAAAGTAAATAGAGTTGGTTAAAACCATTAGCAGAACACAAAGCCAATGTTAGTATCAGTAAAATACTAAAATGACACCTCTCATTGTCTATAAGTACTGAAGCATCTCCTCCTTTCATATTCCAGTTAAAACCCACCAACCGTCTCTCTTTCTCTTCTCTCTCAAAAGCATTTCCCTCCATATCTCAAGAACTCCAAAAAAAGTCAGTTTCTTTTAAAAATTATCTATGTTTCTACAAAACAGAGCAAAGAAGAGTGATTACTAGTTGGCATGTTAGCGTTTTGTCAAACAATCCTCCAGTTCGTTTTCCCACCGTCTCCACATCCTGACACGCATGCGCCACGTGTTCTCTTCCCGCACCTACTTCTCTGCATAATAAATATCATTACAAAACAAGGCAAATAGATAATGATAATGTCTGTCTGGTGCGTTAGTATGGCCGCTACCTCCAGTCTGATCGTGATGGTCTAGAAAATATAGTAATGACAACGAAAGGAATCAGAGTCATACTGAATCTTTAGATTAGTGTACTCATGCCTACTCCATATATTCGACCAAAAGAGCGCACTGGGACCTCCATCAACTACCTAAATATTCAGGACGAGAAGAACTTAACATGGAACTTCCACCGGTGCTAGGTCCTGCTGAATCTATTATCAGAACGTTTATGTAACTTGATCATGAAGGTTGTTGGTTTTCTGGCCAAAGGTTCCGGCACCGTCCGCTTCTTTCTCGACACGGCCACGTAACCATGCTTTTATTTTTATCTGTTGGGTTATACTATGTGTTTTGGTCTGGGTCAAATATTATAATTGAGTCTGTTTGTAAATTGTCTTTTCAATAAAATTTAAAATAGACGAGATAATGAAAGACTTAACGAGAAAATAAAATATTTAATGAAAAAATATCAAAAATCAAAATAAGGAAAGTATCGGTAAAGATATAAGGAAGTACCTACTCATATAAATAATAGGAATTACCTACTCCTATAAATAGAGGATGAGAGATCAGTTCTTCATATATTCATTCAAGCATAAACAGAATCCTAGACAAAGAGTTTGAGGCAGAAGAAATTAATTAGGGCATCCGAAACATAAAACATATTAGGGAGTCCCAATGATGAATCCATGCAACGTCGAGGAAGAGACACCGCGTACGAAGAAACTGAAGCTGTCTTACTCGTCTCCGAGTGGGTTATCTTTGTTGCCGGATGAGATGGTTCTAAGTTGCTTGGCCCGTGTCTCAAGATCGGACCATGCTTCCTTATCTCTCGTCTCCAAGTGGCACCGTTCAGTAGTGGTTTCGCCTGAGTTGTATGACTTCCGATCCCTTTTGGGCTTCACCGAAAACCGTATCTATCTATGCTTACGCATCCCTCCAGACCCAAACCCACGCTGGTTCACCCTCTCCCCAAAAACCCTTAACCGGCGTCTGGTCCCAGTGCAATCTTATTTTTACCAGCCTCGGGAAGCATCTTCCATTGTGGCTCATGGTTGTGGGATCTACATCATAGGTGGTAAGATTGGCGGGAGAGCCACGTCGAGTGTATTGTTTCTGGATTGTAGATCTCACAAGTGGAGCACTCTCCCTCCCATGGGGGTGGCTCGATATTCAGCCGTGGCGGGCGTAGTGGACGGGAAGATATACGTGTTTGGAGGGTGCGATGGCCGGAAATGGACCAACAAGTGGGGAGAGGTTTTCGACCCAAAGCAGCAGACTTGGGATGCCCTGCCGATGCCACCGCCTAAGTGTAATTTTCCCTTAGTATGTGAAAGCATAGTGACAGAAGAGGAGAAGGTGGTTGTTTTAAATGGCTCAGGAGTATGTTTATCCTACATACCAAGTGAAAGCAAATGGAAAAAAGGGTTTAGGGAACTCTCCGGAATTAAAAGGTGTTGGCATGTGATAGATAATGTCGTGTATTGCAGTGAAAGTGGTGGGCGGATATTGTGGTGTGAGCCAAGTGAATTGGAGTTGGATGTGATGAAGTGGAGAGAGGTGAAGGGCTTGAAGGCTCTCAAGAAAACTCTTGATGACTCCAAGCTGGTTAACTATGGTGGACGGATGTCGGATAAGTGGGAGGTATGCAGAAGAATGGAACCAATATTAGCGTTGGGACTGGAGACAATGGAAGTCGATGATATATTTCCGGGGCACAAACTGAGCAACTCTGGTTCTAACATGTTGATTTTCTGGGACGTGCTTACTCCTCATAAACTGGAGATTTGGTGTGCGGAGATCTCTTTGGAGAGACGCGAGAAGACATGCGAGATTGTAGGAAACATTGTGTGGTCCGAAGCTGTCATGACACTTGATCCTCCTCCACATCAGCACCACTGTAAGATTTTGTCTGCTCTACCTCTCAACCTCTGACCAAAAACTATATTATGTTGGATTTGTTTCTCTCTCTATTAGTTTTTTTAGGTCTCTGAAATTCTTTTTAACATTTTGGGTAGTGTATGAAATTTTATTTTGGATATTTTTCTTTTCCTTGTTAAACGTTTTTGATATGTAGTGGAATGGTGATACAAAGTATCATGACTTAGCAGCCACACCATTCTGCACTTAGTGGAAGAACTCAGTTGTTCATGATTTTTGCAGAAATGTGAGTGGTAATATTCTTAATTACTCGTAGTCACCAAATATTTTTTTTTTTTTTTTTGATAATCCAGGGTTCCCCGCTTCGCGGATCATTCCCTGGGCCCGGTCAGGCAGCGGTCCACTTCACCCGGGAGGGTATTACCTGGGCCGAAGCCCAGTACCACTAATGGTGACATGGAAGAGGTAGTTCGCCTCCGGCTGGCGTCGAACCCGGGAGCATGACAATTGGCCCCCAAGGCTCTAACCAGTAGAGCTACCTCATCCCATCTAGTCACCAAATATTTCATATGTTTCTTTAAGCTTTTGTGACTAGGAGCCCTTGTTTAGAATTATTTACAGCTTCTAATTTAGAAGTGTAGGGGGTGTTATTGAGTCCTTCAATGCCGCACTTAAAGTCTTAACTTTGAGACCTGATCTGCACACCATCCAGGACTTCCTTTGATCAAGCTAAGTTGGTTATGGGGTTAGTTCACTAACGAGTTCCTCCGTTCAGCTCAAAACAGTTGATCCCACGTAAGTCCATTTTGCTACGTTTTACACAGACTATGAGGGCCAGAGGATTCTCTTTCTTTATTACCCCTGAGTTTCTCTTATATAGTTGTGGTGGAACTGGAAAACGGATGTTATTAGGACATCTTCTTGACAGATTCATCCTATATGTTCTTCCATATCCCCCTCTCTCTCAGGATAAATTGAAAAACTCCAATGAATGCTGAGTAAGTCATGGATGTCTTCAGTATACAAATGTAGTTGTTTCCAAGATGTTATGTCCTCTTTTAATTTCTCAGGTCGAAAGCAACGCAAATTTTTGAAGAATCTTTTGCCATGTGCTGGAGAATTGGATATTTGACTGGTGATGCACACACGCGTGGCTTAAGCATTGAGTGAGTGATCTTCTGGCCAAAAACAAAAGGTGTTCACTATATAGGAATAAACAAGAGAAGAATATATTTGTTCTTCTCTAGAAGATTCAGTATCCACAATCTTTGTTTCCTCATGGTCTGAGAATCCTCTCTTGACAAGGAGATAGACAAAGCGGTTGAGATACCCCCAAAGAATCCAAGCTTTCTTTGTTGTTGAATCATTTTTTATTCAAATGCTCTAGTATCATCGTGAGATATGGATTTCTTATTGAGCTATGGATTTTTGCTTTTACAAAAAATACTAAACCATCAAATGAATATTAGTACTGATCTATTCCACTCACTAAATTTTAATATTAGCAAATTATTATTGTAATATTAGTAAACTGAATCAGAATTGTTAGCGGTACTGAAACAACTCTCATACACATCGTGTTATAATTACTTCTTTTTTTTTCAAAATATTCAACTAAATATTTTTTTATTTATTATAGTTTTCCTTGTTTTTAAAATTAATATATTATCACATGTTATATTACATTATTCAATTGATTTTCACACTACAAAACATATTTTTATAATTCTAATGCCTTTGATAATATGAGTAATGTGCTTTTACTTTATTGTCACA
>CAJHQQ010002742.1:0-58574 GCA_905132885.1 Moricandia moricandioides
ATTGAGGTTATGCAAGCAACATTTAGCTACTAATCATCGGTAGAATATACATATGTATGTATATATATATATATATATATGTCACTTCTAGAATTGTAGTGTTAGTGGTCAATAGTATAAGGCACCCATGGTTGATGGATTCATTAACTAAACTACCAGCAATGTCATACATTAACCTCAAAATCTCATGACAATGGAAACAATTTATTAAAAAAATACCATAACTGTCCCATTCCACGAGCAATGTCGAGCCAAGTAAATCAGAAAAACTCCAGAGGACCTGAGACTGAGGCAGGAGGATCTATCACTATACGGCTAGCCTTGCCGTCTGCATAAAGCTGAGGTAAAGCGTTAGCCTCTTTTGCAGTAACGCCTTCTGCAGTCCACAATGTAACATGTGGCCATTCGTTCTTGGATACTATGGTCTCTCCGTCTACAGATCCGACATGGGCTGTAAAAGCAGCCATCTTGTCGTTGAAGATGAGCTCGGTGAGCTCTACGGGTACCTCTCTGTTTAAGTGTTGACCGTATCTGGCTACAGCTGCTACTCCGTGGCTTCTCTTGTGGGCAAGTGTCACGTGGGCACGTTCGAGTTTTTCTTCTATGCGCTTCTTCTTTCCTTCTAGAAAAGATCTCATTGTTGGGTTTGATGTAGCCAACTGATAATAAAATAAATATATATTAAGAACAAAGACCACACAGAAACTCGAGCTCTAATAACAAGATAGTAAGAATCTTGTTGGTTACTGTTTCAAGAAGACTGTGGACTTGAGTAACAGGCAAGTTGATGGCAGCGAATACAATAGAACCATGTTTTGTTTTCTCTAAGCTTGGGGGTTTGTATTCACCCTTTGCTATTATTTTTAGCTCTTCTTGCACATGCTGAACCGCAGACTCAAATGGAACCTGGAAGGTGCAAACCAGATAACAAAGACATCAGGTTTTGAGAGAAATCGAAGCAGTTACACAATACCAAGCTTGGGACTAGCTTTTTTTTTTGAGCCATCAATGACAGAGGATTACCTGAATAGAATTGAGATACTCAGAATTTGCAGCTAAAGTATTGCGCAGCTGCTTCTCCCATTTAGTCCACTCCGCTGCATAGGTTCCTTTTGAGGATTCAAGTCTACAACAAAAAGAAAAAGAAGGAAAGCTAAAGTTGAGAAACAACAAAGCCAAAGCTATAGCTGAAGAGATGAGGTGAAAAAACTGTAACACCAACAAGAAATAACGTCTGTGAGCACACTCATTCATAGGATATCTATCTCCTGAAACATGAGTCAAGTGTACATCTAATCACAGGGTAAACTAACATAAGTGGTTTTGGTGTCTTCCTCGTTAGTTTTTGCTAAATTATTACTATCTCATTCCATTTGTTAGTGCCTGTATAGATGATAGTGTTGCTCAAAATATAAAACGAACAAGTTTACTGGTTTCCAGCAAATACATGTTTTACTGGCTACCCCACCTCCCATGTCTTCTACTGTGGAGCTGGAACAAGTCTATGCCCTCCTCAAGAATCGATTTAACAGGATCAGGTAAAGGACTCCTGTGATATGCACAAAGAGATGTTACTAAAGTGGCTTAGCAACCAAATGGATATGAAGTAGCAATACAGTACTAGTTTGTTATCTTGCATGCAATGTAAAAATCGACCTTTCTGATCTCAACAGTGGCATCTTGACGAGTGAGCCAAATCTCTCAATCAATTCACTCTCAAATTCTTTGCGGTTCTAAAAGTTAAAAAAAAAAAAACAGTTCAAATAATGTGAGATCCAACAACGGAACTGCTTAACGAAGTATGTAAAAATTACCTTTCCCTCATAAAGATGGTAGAACATCAATAGCACATAGCCTGCATTTGAAGATGCCTTGTCGAGATTCCCCTGACAATATCCATTGCATATGAAAGAAACAATAGCTTGTTAACATATCATGATACAGTTGAAGACAAATTGTGTATAAGATGCAACTGCATACCGGATGGTTCACTCTTTGAAGTACACGGAACATGAAGACAGCTAAGGCATCAAGTGAATATGGATTTGACTCGGTTCCTGTAATATTCACATGGGAGCCAAAAGTCACAACAATTGCAGAGAGTACACAAGATGAGCCAAGGCAGAAAATCATCATAGAATGGATTAGATACCTTCAGAATCAGGAACGATTGGAACTGCAGAAGTCCTAGTTCTCCTACACATGTCTTCAATCTAATAGGAAAACACACAATAATTATACTGAAACGAGACTTCTTAAGACACATAGAACGTGGAAAAAGATATCAGTCAGCAACTTACCTGTCTCCAGACATCTTCATTTGGGGCATTTTTGTCAGCCAACATAATTGATTGAGGCTTTTTACGACGTTCATCAGCAATCTTTGGCCAATATTTTCCTGTCCAGCATGTAGAATATTTCATGAGGTGGCATAGTAAAACTGAGAGAGCAGAAAAAATTTTGAAAAAAAAAATCCCAAATTTTAAAATACCTTTGACAAGATCACCTATCAGAGTATGCAATGGCCGATCATCTCCAAGGCCTCCTTGGGTGTTCAATAACTCCTTACAAAGTGCAGATTTAGAACATCCAGGAATTCCTGAGAACACATTAGAGATGAATCTTAACACATTAGATCCCTCTTTTATTATCATTATTATCTGAATTACCAAAACAATCAACTAAGTTTCTATATAAAAATGTAAGAACGACAAGCTTACAAAGGAATACCTGGAAAGAATACAATTAACCCTTCAGCCTTCTGCACAGATTCCTTCACAGCTGGCTCAGGAGTAGCTGGTGTCACTTCCTCTTTCTTCACAAGATCACCCTCTTCATCTAGATCACCGTCAACAAGGGCCAAAAAGTCCTCAGCTCTCACTAGATTCCCAGCAGATCCTATCAGAACTTGATTCTTTGGGCTCCGTTTAGCGTACTGCTCCAGAAATGGCTCAGCTTCGCTTAGATATATTGATGAAGATAGCTGCTTATTTCCACACTTCCTTTTTATGTGAGCAGCCCTGAATATTAAAAGAAACATAGAGATGCTAAACCTTGTTGCGAGACTTTAAATACACATTCAAAAACCAGAAAATTTTATTGAAATAAGTCCCAACAATAATATATGAGGTTAGTCTAGATGTGTAGAGTAAAGTGATTCTGGTACCATTCATCAAGCATCTTGCAAAGTTCTTTCTGCTTCCCATCAGAAGTACCCCATATTTTCATTTGCCTGGATACAAAAACAATATTAAGTAAAGCCAAAATCAAATTACAGTTTGATAACATCAATAACTAGTCTCCCCATATTGATTTATAATTCAATGCATGTTAACCAAAAATTGCCAAAGTCATCACTCTCTCTATATCTATGTATTCATATGGAGAGAGCAGCTCACCTAAGGTAATAGGCTTTGTAAGATGCCGGTCCCTCTTTAAATAGAATTGATAGGCCATTGCGGATCAGAAAGGTTCTCAACTGTCAAAGAATTGAAGACATGTCCATCATCATGATAACAATGCAGAGAAAAAAGGGACCAAAGTGCAACAAACCAAAAATCCATCTAGCCAGTAGACCTTCTTGAGAAAAAAAAAATACCTTATAGGTGAGAAACTTCAATTTGATCATTAAGTTAGCATCATCATCAGCCAAGCCATCTTTTCCTTGTTGACCACTACTTTCACTGGCATTATCATTGCTTTTCAGAGCCATCGGATCCCTCCCTTTGTTTGACTTGAACAAATTAATATCAACAAAGAAACCTGAAAAAGAAAAACTCAAAGAGATTACTAACAAAGCTGACATGTCCAGGAAAATTAACTTCCTAAGAAATGACTCAGAACATGGTGCATAGTTATTGTCTTCAAGAACAAAGCTAAAGAATAAGCAACAAAGAATGTTTACCTCGATATAAAGGCCACAAGCCAGGCGTGTGCCTGAAAATGTATGGTTGAGTAAACAGAAATTAAATTTTCCTTAGTTCGATCAAACTAAAAGACATAAGTAATTAGCGAAGTCTTTAAAGATTAACCTCATCTCTTTCTGGTAACGTCTAAATCCTGAATCACTGTGTACATGGACAACCAATTTATAAAAAAGGTTGTCAGGTGATACATCGTTAGCTCTATTAAAATTATGGTAACATTTGAATGCGGCTGGAAGACGTTTGTCCTTCATCAAGCGTATCATTTCCTATTGAATGCAAATATTCAGTTGTTCATCAAAAATACATATAAAGAATGGAAACTGGAAAATACAAACGACATGAAAGAACATTGCAAGTGAAAGATAAATATATAACCTATACTTTCAGGGAGTTGGACCCCAAATGTGCAAAAATCTAATAAGGAGGTAGAGCTCAAGTTACCTGTAATTTACTAGTCGAATAATCTGCAGGCTGAGATTGCAGGAACTTTGTTACAACAGATTTGTCAGCATTTTTTGAATGAGAATCTACGGATTCATCTCCAAACCAGTCCAAGTCACTGGGGCAAAAGCTTGGGCCAACACTCTTTAAAAGTGCTCTTATTTGCTACAACAACAACAAAAGAGAAAAAGGCTCCTATAGAATGAGAAATCTTCACTAAGATATGATAACAACAAATAAAAAAACACTCCACATTTTTTCGAACCTGTTCCTCGTTAGATCTATGGGCAGCACATATCTCTCTTAAACTGAGTCCCAGGTCAAGATCAGCTGAAATATTGAAAAAAAAAACAAGAGAAAAGTTTAAATATCTACATGGACTTGACAGAGTGGAGTATTATGAAAATAACGTAGAGACAAACAATGATAAGATAATTCACCTCCATCAAAGGGTGGTGGAGGATGATCTCTCAAGACATTTTCCATATCTCTGGCGCTCCCACTGCTCACTATACGGGCCACAAGACCCTCTAATATCTCACCCTGCACCTTCACATGGTCCTTGGAGGCTGCTTATTTTCATCCAAATCACTCAATGAACTTCATCAAGTTGAATTCTTTGAAAAGCTAATATGAATCCTCAAAAAATAAACATTACTAGAAAAAGGAAAAACATTACCTGGGACTGATATATCAGCTACTTCATCAAGAGCTCTACAGACTGAAGTTGCTGTCCCTTCTTCACAGAGTGCATCAAATGCGGCAAAAAAAGAGGTCACCGATTTCCTTCAAAAAATACAAGAAACCACAACTGTTAATACACATAAAAAACTCTTTCAACAGTGTGTTCATCCAAGCACAGGGCCTCTCCTAGTAGAACTACAAAATCTCTTAACGTTTGATCTTCATGGAGTTAGAATAGTAAACATTCTATCAGCATATTCTTACTATAGTTAGGTTGAGTAAGCTGACAGGAGTGTCAGAGATATCAAAGAGCTACCTAGAGGAACACTCAATTCCTGTAACAAAACATTAGCTAAATGTTAACAACTAAGTTACCTTGTGGAAAACAGCCAAACGTGATTTGTTGGTAGACGCCATTTCCGGCAAAATGCAATTATTTCGGAAGTTGAATAGAACTTGGGCTTGCCATTACCTAACTCGGTAACAGCCGTCACTACCACTGAAAGAGGCAAATCAACATTTGTTAACTAGACGACCTTAGAAGGCTTGTATGACTTCTACAATATATATATTTGAAAGGCAATGATTCTGAACATCTAAAAGAAAAAAAAAATTACCATAATCATCCAGTGGGCGTTGACCATGATCTCCAAGAACAGCTGTTACCAGTTCCATAGATATACACATGCGATTTTTCTAGGAAAAAGATAACATATTATGAGATATCCTGTTCTAGCAATTGATTAAGCCTTGATCATTTAAAATTTTTGATTGCTTAAAGTTCTGTCCATGGAAATACCTCAAGAAAATCATTAAATTCTGCCTCCTTCTTTACCACCTTAGTTCCCCAAGCCTCCCTAAACATCCGTGAAAGAACAAAAACACCAACCGCAGTATAACTGCAAATGAAGCATTGAAGTTAGCATCTCAAATGGCAAGCACCAGGAAGATCCACATAACAGCATCAAAAATAGAAAGAAAGAAAAAGAGTAGTAAATGCATGTGTTTCATCACAGTTTTTTAGAATATATTTCCACTACAGCTTCTATATGGTGTGGAATCTATATCCATAAGAAAGATATTCCCATCAGAAACCAATATTCATCCAGAAGCAAAACATAAGAAATACCATTGGACATGACTCATTCATAAAACTAAGATGCAGGAAGTAATCCATCCTCTAAATGAAATTAATGAAAAGCATAAACCAAATCTAAAGCTTGAGTATGGGTTTATTCACTAGTGGTTTTCCCTTTGTCTAAGATCATTTGTGAAAAGCTCGTCATGAATAAAGAAAGTAATATATAAAACTGAAGCTAGGAATAAATGAGCTTACATATTACCAAAACTGTTCTTTGCATATGCTCCACCATTGTGACCGGCATACATAAAAAGAGAGCCTGAATGCTTAAGAGATACCTATAAAGGGGTGAATTACAAAAAACGACAGTAAACAGTTAGAACTTCAGAGTGTCAACAGAGGTATTCACATATAAAGTGTATGTAATGTTATCTATACCTCCAGCGTTGCCAACCCTTTAGATACCATCTCAATCATCCGTGTTCTTATCTGACAAAAGCAAGATAAATGCAACATGAAATAAAACAAACTAACAATTAGTGTTACAAAACGAAAGGAACTTGTGAAAAGTGTACCTCTTGGTCCGTCTTTTCGTTCTCAAACTTCGGATAGAAAGTAGCTCTGATCTGGGCTTGGCAATAACTCGACTTGTCCACATTAAAATCTTCCAAGAACTCACCTCCATAGAATTTTCTCTGATTGAAACCAGCGTTTTGAGGTGTTGCATCTATAGATGAACTTGTCTGTGAAACAGCCTTAGGCTTCCATACTTGAACATTAGTGTTGCATTCCTCAAGACTCAACCCACCAAACTGGTTGTTCACTGCTTCTGCAACAACGGATACAGAACGATCACTACTGGATCCAAATGGAGCTTCCATCTTCGGCTTTAACTGCCACTTCTGATCAGCTTGACCTCGCTTTATCTACCAACACAAAGTACTTAAGTCAACTCTAGTAACCAGAGAATAGAAAAACGCATAGCTATAGACCATAGTAGTAGTGCACCACACATTACAACACACAAGCAATCAAAACCGATAAAGGTGAAGACTTTAGAGAGATGGTTATCGAAAGTCGATAGATTTGAGAAACCCACCTGCTTCTTAGGCATATCCGATGCAGAGAATCTAACTGAGGAGTTGAAACAAAGATGGCGAGATAAGGTAACGTAGGGAGAAGAAGATGATCGGAGAAGAGAGAATGTCAAGAGTGTTCTGCGTGGAACCAAAGACATCCACACGTGGATTCTTCTAGTGCAGACCACGTGGAGATATCGAGATGGAGACTCTCCAACAAGGCGGTGAGGTTTTGTTTAACTGGCAGGAAGACGGAGCTGTTTGTAGAAGGTGTTGTGGTGCGGTGAGGAGCACTGTAACGAAGATGTCCACGCTAGTTAATGGGCCTGGTATGGGCCTAATTTCGTTGCTGTTGGACTAGAAACAAACTTGAGAATGTGAATGAGTGACGTATCATCAGACTAAAAGGGATTAGTGTTTTTACTTTTTTTGGTTAACCGTCCGGTTCACATGAACCGAATACAATTATATAACTTGCTGATCGGTTCGATGCATCAACGAAAATCATAACTGAATTGACCTAAACCCGGTTCGGTTCGGCTTGCTCAGTGTGCCGTTATAAATCCCAGGGCCATTTGGAAGAATTGTACCAATATAAACAGTATTTAACGCAAATTCCAGAAAAATAAAATTATCCAGATTAATATGAAACAGTTTACTAAAAAATTCAGCATGATGTAAAGAATACAATTAAACATGATTTTTATAGGACGGTTTAAAATAATGCAATCAGACATAAAATTTCGTAAAATGGTAGAATTATTGGTTTAAGTATCACTCATACTTTGTAACAACACAATTATCAAGCATTAAGAAAAAAACATTTTAAATGACGTGTAAAATAGAACCTTCTTGGCATATTAATTCTACAGATAAATTTACCGTATATTTATTACATTTTAATGTCTCTCTAACATGTGTATGCTAAATTGCTAACTAACCCTGAGTAACTTGATAAAGGGTTTTAAATTGAACTAGTCAAAATCATATTGTTAATATCATATCATAAGAGGATCACACCACAACATTGATGAGTTGTTGAAGTAGTTGTCGTCAAGGAATCCAAAATCATTGCTCTCTTCGTCGGAACTGTTAATGAACTCATCATGGTCACAATTACCCAAGGAGCTCTCAAAGGTCATCATATTATGTTGTTCTTGGTTTGGTTTGTCCATGTTGTGAATCAATTCTAGTAAATTTGACCTTTGAAACTGCATGCTCACTATCTCCACTTGAGCTTTTGCAAGCTCTGCTTGGAGTTCACTCACTTGTCTTTGTAGATAGTATATGGCACCGGCACATCCATAAACCGGATCTCTAATTCTAGCTTCAGCTTCATACACCAAACTGTTCACTGCATCAGTTCTTTGTGATTCGGGAAGCTCCTGATTCAAATGTCATAATAAACTTTATGATAAACGGTTAAGCTATATTAATTTTTGTATTTGACCAAAGAGTAAAGACCATCATGTACAAGACTTTTTCAAAGATGTGTGAAAAGAAAATTGTTGACAAAAAAAAAAAAAAAATGTTGACAAAGACAATTGATCATGATCATTATGTATATATATCGTTATTAAATAATAAGTTATACTTTTTACTATAAGAACCAAAAAAAGAAGGAAAAAAAGTGTTAGGTATTTTTTTTTGCTTAAGCTTTGTGTGAAATTTTCATTGACATTACAGAACAAGTAAGGTCAAACCAAAAAACAAATTTGACTAGTTTCCTAATCAGAACAACAGCATTATCATCTATATAATGATATATATATATATATATATATATATGGTTTTTATTCAAGTTAAAAGTTTTAGTATACAAAAAGAAATTATTATTACTACGTACACAAGCAGTACCTGCAAGAGCTTAATGATGTTGCTGGCTCCAAATACACGGTGGGCGATGCTGAACTTAGCTGGCTCCGTTGGAGGAAAATACGGTGCCAAAACGCACTTCTCCCCGCAACGCCGCCGCAGGATTTTGCAAGCTGCGCATGGGCTAAGTACCACACGCGGTGGTGGAGGAGGAGAAGAGGCTGGAGAAGCATAAATGATAGCGTTAGAAGCGTCACCTTTACTCTCCATATCAACTTAGGAGTAATGTTTAGTTCTTTTTGGTGGTGAGTATTTATAGGGAGAGAGACAAAAGAAGGTGATCACGTGACATCAGAAGCTTGATTTGTAACGTCATATTGACCCGTTTAGTGCTCGTTTTCGACTAAAATTTATTAATTTTATATTGAAATTAATTGAATTATAATAGTTGTATAAGTAATTATGTTTTTTATAAAAATATGTAAAATTAATTTTTTTTTAGTTCATATGTACATATCTAAAGTAACATTTAAAATAAAAGATAATCAATATTTTTTTGGTTGAAACATGTGTATTGCCACTTTGCTGTGGCTACTAAATTCCTTCCACGTTTTCAAGTTTCAAAGGTTGTTTGACTTTGGGACAAATAGTTTCTTGATCTCTTCTTGATTTTTCTCCATGCTTAACTAGATTCCAGTGAGACATTAAAAGTCCATAAGAGCTCACACACATTGGTTAGTCTACGTACGGGTCTTGTACTCTTAACGTCAAGATTCTAGAATGGTGTGTCTCTGCTTATGAATATTTCATTAATTATCACATAAATGTATTCTAATTCTTTGTTTCTCAGTCTTGTATAATCGTTTTAAAATTTCTACCACAAAAGCTGAGTTTACATTATTACATATATGAGAAATGAAGACACTATGAATCAAAAAGATATCGAACCATACGTTAACATTTGTAGAGTTTTTCATGCATAAAAACTGTATTCTCATAATGATAATAAGGTTTGTGTATTTGTATTATCAAAGTTGATCTTTATTCACCGGTGACTACTTACAAGTCGTACTTTAAGTATTGGTAGCTAGTGAAATAGCAACACAAAAAGCCAAGTGATTATTTTAGGTTGCCTAATTTTTGCTGAATCGTATTTTGTTTGTATTAACCAATATTCTTGGAACTCCTTTGTATTTTAGTTATGTATATTTTTCTTGAAGACTTATCTTTCGAAATGACGATATATGCATGGAAAATCCAAAAAAAAAACTAGACTCTTATACATTAAATGAAAACTACATTAAGACTTAAAGAGTCTTTTATAAAACAAGATCGAGGGTTTACTTCCCAGCGGTCCCAAACCGATCATTTATTCAATAGTAGTATCGTATTATTCACCAACACTAAAAAGAAAAAAAACTATATGGATTAAATAAAAGAATGACACGTATAGTCATGTGGGATCACTAGTTATTAGGTGTGCTCTTGCTTCCACCTTGAACAGCTTGCTATCTCCCTACTATACGTACTCTCAACTAAATTTCCAACTCTTTTTCGAAAATGACAAAAGATTTTTCTTATTTTCTCTAGATGTATACTGTATATATTGCATCACACGTACGTGTGTATCCATGACCATTTAGTTAGGTATTTTAGATGTTACTATACATAAAATTAAACATCGACTTTATGATAAATTTCTGAGTGGAGATTTGTTTAACGTCTTTTTGTTTTAGTGGAACTTGTCTGAGGTGTTATCTTTTTGACGCAAAACTGTAGTATCACTTTAGAATATTGATTCGGCAAAAGTGTTACGTATGTATCATAGTAAACAATTCATTCAATTGGTTAAAGATTTGATCGTGTATACTAGGAAGGTTGTTAGTTTGATTGAGCTCAATAAATGCTTTAAGTGTATACATAGTATCATCCTAAGATCAAATCATTATACCTTTTCTTCTGCCAAATAAATTCTATCAAGTCGTTAGACTGGCTACTTATCAATGACATTCCATTGGCTAAGTGTTTTGTCGTTGGGCCATGTGCTGAAGTAAAAAATTTCCAAACTCATATAAATCTAAAAAGTAAAAACTAGAGCCCTAATTATTTGTAGGTGATTTTAATACATTAGGACCTGTACTCTCATGCACTTCTCGTTCCAAAACATTCACGCTTGATCATTTGGGACTATATACATGTTTATAAACACACAATATATTATATATATACACCCCTTTTTAGAGTGTAATTATGGGGTCAAGGTACTTGGTCTTTCAACTTCAAGAATCAATTACAACGATCGATGATAGCAGAATAGATATAAATGTTAGTTTCCCTTTAAAAAAGGGAAATGCAAAGATGGTGCCAAGTGTTTGTATGCCAAGGGACATTCAACATTGACAATGATTATCTGCCCAAATTTAATCGTGGCATCTGATTCTAGTCATGTATAACCTTAAGTTTTATGTTTCTTGTGCACCGCATAAATGAATACATTTGACTCGTTAATTGACGTTTCAAAATTTTGCCTGGTCTATGATATGGTATATTATATTGGCTTTTATGTATATGATATAGTATATACATTAATACATATATAGCATTGCCTTAAGTTGTCTCACTTAGTACAGCTAAGTTCTTTTTGTTTTCAGTATGATAGTGTTTCTTGTTTCTTATGAAACTATAATTATTATGAATTTATTATTAGACTAAAGAAGAAGAAAATGAATGTATAAAACACAAGTGACCCACACGGTATTGAAAGACTTGTTAACTAATGTAACACAGCCAATTTTCCACACAAAAAGAACAGCTTCGAACTCTAACACGGTGTGAATGTGTATCGCAAAAAGCCACTCCATTTCTTCAGTCTCTCTTCTTTTTTTTTCGGAATAACCAGTGTATTATGGTAGCCACCAAAGTAGATCCAGACTAGCGGCGAATGTCTATATCAGCCTATATTATCAGCTGGAGTACGCTTTGGTCACCCGACACTTTTTTTTTTTCACCCGGCACTTCATAGCTCCAGTCTCATGTTTCTGAAACTTTAACTGCAATAAAAAGTCGAAAAAATATAAAAGTAGTTTAAGATAAAATAAAGTAGGTTTAGTGGACTGCATAAGAAGATCCCTAAGGGCATCATTATCCGTAGAACCCCAAAATGAGGTTCTTAATTTTTTTTTTAATTAAAAAAAAAAATAAAAACGAACCAATCGCATGCCGCCACGTGTCAGTGGGACCTGCAAACAATGTAAGAAACTATCTTAAACTGGTTCTTATTTAGTAGTTTTAAGAAGCGGTTCTTGCACTGTTTATGGGCCCCACGTGTCAGTGGAGCCCGCGAACAGTGCAAGAACCTCTCTTAAAAGTCAGAAATAATCATGCTCTAAACTAGAAAAAAGGTTGAATAAGTGGGGTCCATAAACAGTGCAAGAACCTCTCTTAAAAGTCAGAGATAATCATGCTCTAAGCTAGAAAAAGGGTTGAATAGCAATCATTTTTAATGACACTGGGCTTCAAGCTCTTTACTCCCTTGCTGTGCTGTTGATTATGGTGCATCAAGATTTTGCGGATTTTATTAAATAAAAAAATTATAAATGAAAAATAAATATCGAATTTTCATAGCCAGAGGAAAAAGCCCACAAACAATAGATATCAAAACCCATAACCAAAAGTTTTGTTTATTAAGCCCATACCACAGAGTAAAAAAGGCACATCAGAACTGAAGCTAGAGATCACAAAAGATGCAATAGCATATGAATATGATTCTCTGAATGTTTGTACACCAGTGCTCATGTTTTTGAAACCTTAGATAGTTTGCCAATTTGTTTGATACTTAGTTTTGTTAGTCTCAATCAGTAGACCAAGTTTAAAATTCACAATTACTGAACATAGAGATTTAATTGTGAGATAAATCTATAGACACTAGTTAAGCAGTTTATGTGAGATTATTGATTAGGTAGGTATTTACACCAATTTTTAAATTCTTTGATCGGTTATTTAAAAGATTGTTCTAAAAAATTGTTTTCTTTGAATCTGATTTTACCGAATGGACGGATGCCTAAACACTGTCTAAATCGATTTTTAAGACATTGGATTGTGTAACGAGAGAAACTGGTTTATTAGGATGTTTTAACCAGCAAAAGCGCAACAGAATGTGCATCAAAATCACAACACCGCCCAGATAACACAAGCTAAGCAAACAAATGACAAAGTTCAAATGCAATGCGAACTCTCCGACCACCACCACACACATGTCACAGCTTAAGCATCAGCAAACCTGCAACCAAACCAACAGAAGAATCATCAAACTCAGAATCATACTTTATATCTACTTCCTACTCTGATTCAAATTCATAAAACAAGTACCCCAGCTCAGAAAGCTTCAAGTGTGCCTCAGAATAATCAGCAAAAAAGGCTTCTTCATCCTGTTAACATCATAACAATCAAAACATTAGTTCCCTACACAAACTTAAAGATACAAGACATAGTTAATAGAGAAAGGATGCATACATCAGCGTATTTCTCAACAAGAGGACGGAACACAGGATCATCCAATAACGCCTTGTCAGAGACAAGCTGAAGAAGACCTTCCTTCTCACCACTCAAGAGCTCCCTGATCATATACATACATTATCAGTTACTAAACATATCAGCATTAGTTCTTTGGATGAATATGAAAACCTTTAAGATGGAGATACTCACTTGAAGTAAGAGTTGTCGAAAATAAGAGGGTTTGAAGTCCATGCACCTTCAAAGCCAGACCTATCCTTGTGGCACCTTCCCTGTGAAAGCAATCATTCATCAACAAGTTGTAGATTGAAACCAAAAGAAAAAAAAAAGTGATATACAAACCAGAGTGTGGGCACCAGATAAAGCGACAATGTCCTTGTCAGATAAACCCATTTGTTTTGTAAAGACCTGTCTCAAGTGCTCACAACCCTTTGTAGCATCAGGGAGACGTCCCTCTGGTGGTGGCTGTGGCTTGTCCTAAAACCAATAAATAAATCTTAGTAACATAGAACACAACTCATACAAATCTACAGCAAAGACCAATGTTCAAAAAATCGCTAGGAGTTTGTTTGGCCCTTTACAGATGAGGGCCTAGACCGAATTGGTCTAGAAAAATCGTTTTATTTAGGTCCGGTTTGCCGACTATGCAGATGCCTATGCGCCGTCACTGGCAAAGACTAACCTCTCTTCCAGGGTGGAAAGGAATCTCAGGACCACCAGTGACTTCAACAGCCACAACACCAGCAAGCTGATGAAAATCAGCAAAGGAGATGGTAGGGAACTGCTCTCTAATAGGCTCCAACAACCTAAGAGCAATGTGGATACCATTGTTAGCTCCATGACCTTGCTCAGCATCAAACCTCATTGTTCCAAATGGACCACCAGTCTTTGATGCACAATCAAATGTTCCAGCAGAATGCCATCTACATTTATAAATCCACAAAACATCAGACACAACCACAGATACTACTTGTTGTCATACAAACCAAAACGGTTTAGAGATACTTACGCGAGGCGAACCATGATAGGTGCACAGTTCTTCTCAGCGATCAAACCTCTAAGCTTCCTCTTACACTTCTCAATAGCCTTCTGGTAATCTTCGCTCACTGTTGGGTAGCTCTTCGTCATCTTCGCTACAATCTAAGATTCAATTAACAACATACGTAACTCAACACAAGCATAACTACATCATGTTAATTAACCGTTGACTAAAAAAAAACACATCTTTCAAACTCAGATCAAGCCAAGGCATAACGATGATAAACAGAGAAAAAGCGTTTTTTTTTTTGGTTGTACCTTGGTGGCTGGCACGAGGTGAACACGAGTACTTTGAGAGGAGACAGAAAGTACAAAGAAAATATATAGGGTTCTTGTCTGAAGAAGAGGACGTTCTATTATTAGATGCCGTTGGATAACGGACATCGTGTGGTCAATATTAGTTAACGTAATCGACGGTGAGGATTTTACGAGGCGTTAAAATGGACGGTTCAGATAATTGGGTTGGTGGACTATATGTGGGAAAAGAATAACTAATATATAGTCCAGGTTTCTATTGGAGGAAACATTGCTCCGTGTTTACGGGCCCACTAACTCGGGAAAAATAAATATATTAAAACGCGTCGGTTTTGATTTTGTTGGTGTGTGAATTGACGAATATAGCCTCAGGATGTGGGAAGGTGTGGACATGTTGGTTAGTGGTTTTTTGGTTATCTTAAGACCATGATTATCCATGTATCTTAGGAGGGTCCTTAAGGAAAGGGACCCACAAAAACCTAAGATATGTCTCTAAAACATTCTTAATTAAGAGTTGTATCTTGTACTGTTCACGGGCTCCACTGACACGTGACGGCCCGTGATTAGTTCTTTTCTAATTTTTTCTAAAAAAAAAAAAAAAATCAGAAAAAAGAAAAGTTAAGATACCTGTGAGGTATCTACCCATAATCATGCCCTTAATTTTCAGAAGGTGTGAACGCGTTTTAAGCCCAAGTTGATTCCATTGGACTATATAAGGGAAATGATTTTATTTCAATTATAGTTTTAGATTAATACATACATACATACTGAGTAAGAAAACATTTAATTTATATATTTCTATATAAAACATTACTTATATACATAATTATATTTTAACAATAAAAAATAAAATAGAGAATAAAGTAAGTAGTTAATATGAAACGTAAATAGTAGATTTATCTCAAGATATTTCTTAAAGTTAAAACGAGATTCATTTTGCAACTAATTTTTTCTTTACAACAATAGTTAATATGAAATATAAGTAGTAGGTTTTAAAGTGTTCTAAAAATTGGTGTAGGCGGCAGCGGCGTCTAGACCCTGCCTAGTCGACAATTAGGCATGAGCGAAATGTTTTTTTTAAACTGATTTTCTGAAAAATTAGTCTATGCGTTCAAAAAATCAGTTTAAACGTTCAAAAAATCAGCTTAAGCGCTCACTTAAACAATAATCATCTATAAAGCGTAGTGATTTTTACAGCATTGGGTTTTAAGGTTTTGGTAGTTCTCTCGCCCACTAGCTCTGATTGGTTTAGAAAGTGTGTAATCATGGGTCGGTCCTTATTCGGTTTACTCTGTGTTAGAAGTACTGAACCAGATTCATTGATAATTTTCTTTTTGTGGTTACTGAGACTAAATTGATAGCTTTAGCTGCACGGTTGTGTAAGATTTGATCACTTTCTCAAATCATTATGCCCCAAAGGAGTTGATCACTAATGTTGCAAGTATGTTATTTGACACTGGCTCTGTTCATTTTGGTCCTTGGACACTGAAAACTGAGAAGTAGCGTTTCTCAAGTACAGGCTCTTTCTTGAGCTTCATAAGAGATCTTGGAAGGCATGTTGTCACACGATGGCTGAACTTGAAGGGCCTAATGCACACAAAAGAGCTGTGACATTAAGGTTTAAGGATATTGGAAGGTAAACTTAGTTTCACATCATTTTGGTTTGGGACTTAGTTTTCCTATTTATTTTTTTACGTTGGAGTTCCATGTGAAATCTAGGGACCCATTGACCCACGAGTAGAGAGAGCTTTTACTTAGTGATGTAGAAGTCAGCATAACGTTGAATAGTAACTCTCATTCAAATTTCAAAAATTAAATAGAAAGTTATTGTTAATATTTGGCCCACCAAAAAGCAAAAGGTGCAACCATTTTCCCTCCTCCACTCCTACTTTGTTTTTTATATAAGGCAAACAGCTAGCAGCTACTTCAGTGATGGAACAGTCTTAAGAACTTGTTTCTCTTTGCCTCTTTGGTTCTATCTTAAGACTTGTCTTGATCTGAGTTCTTACAAAAGCAGAGATGGAGAACATGGAAGATGGAGGAATCTTGACATACAATGGTAGATATGTTATGTACAACGTACTCGGTAACATTTTTGAGCTCTCTTCAAAATACACTCCTCCTATTCAACCTGTGGGTCGAGGTGCCTATGGTATTGTCTGGTAAGTCCCTTTTTAATCAAATCTTGTAGCCAATCTTGTTCTTCATACCTTTTGTTCTGTTTGCAGCTGTGCTACAAACTCAGAGACAAACGAAGAGGTTGCTATCAAGAAGATAGCAAACGCTTTTGACAATAGAGTTGATGCTAAAAGAACTCTCAGGGAGATCAAACTCCTTTGCCACATGGATCACGACAATGTAATCTCTCATTGACTAATACTGTTTCGTTTGATGAATGATGGATCACACATCTAGTTGAAGCATACCATGTTCACATTGCTACACAGGTTATCAAAATGAAAGATATAATCGAGCCACCAGAGAAAGAGAGGTTTGAAGATGTGTATATTGTTTATGAATTGATGGATACTGATTTGCACCAGATCATAAGATCTAGTCAAACTCTGACCGATGATCATTGTCAGGTTAGTGTTCCCAAACTAGAGTGATGGCCAGAGACACATGATATCCGAAGAACCAAACTGAACCAAACTAAAAATTAGAACCGGACAATATCCGAACGGTTCCTATATTTATATATCATTGAATCGAACCGAAATCAACAACTAACCGAATATATATAGATATTAATTATATGGCAAATCTCTTAAATAGCATTTTTTGAAGTTTTTGTCACAAAAATAGATCCTGAGAGAAAAAATGACCAAAATAGATTTTTTTATTTTGAAAATTTTAAAATTTTGATTTTTTTTTAATTTTTAAACCTCAGCTCCAAAACCCCAACTCCATAACTCTAAACCCTAAGTTTAGATTAGTTAACCCAAATGTATAAATATATATTTACATCCTTTAATAAAGTCTATTTTGGTCATTTTTCTCTTTGGGTGTTATTTTTGGGACAAAAACTTTTTTTGGTCTATTTTGGTCTTTATCTCTTAATTATATATAGATAAAATATATATATAAAAAAACACATATGTATAAGTTCATAATCTACTAAAATATATGTAAGCATTCAGAAAAAACTGAATTATCCAAAGTACCTAAAATTATTTAAAATATCTGATTTTTTATCTAAAATATCATAAATAGTCAGTATTATCCGAGTTTATCAAATCATTTGAATTACGCGATATTTTATCTGAATTATCAGTGATGATCAGTGATACATTTATGATCAGAGCTATGGTTTGGTTACACAATGTTTTATACCATTTGAAGTTGTTTTAATGTTTTCTTTTTGCTCTAGTACTTCCTATACCAAATATTGCGAGGCTTGAAGTACATACACTCTGCAAACGTACTGCACCGTGACCTGAAACCAAGCAACTTGGTTCTAAACACGACTTGTGATCTTAAAATCTGTGATTTTGGGCTTGCAAGAACGTCAACAGAGACAGAAATGATGACTGAATACGTTGTAACAAGATGGTACCGTGCACCTGAACTGCTTCTCAACTGCTCGGAGTACACAGGAGCTATTGATATTTGGTCTGTTGGTTGCATTTTCATGGAGATACTCAGAAGAGAAACGCTTTTTCCTGGTAAAGATTATGTTCAACAGCTGAAACTTATCACTGAGGTAAAAACTTGAAAACATATTATCATTTTTATATGTGCCTGTGTGTGTTTAAAGCATTTATCTGTTCATATTTTTAGCTCATAGGTTCACCAGATGACTCTGATCTTGACTTCTTGAGAAGTGATAATGCGAGAAAGTACTTAAAACAGCTCCCACATGTTCAAAAACAATCATTCAGAGAAAAGTTCCCAGACATTTCTCCAATGGCTTTAGATCTTGCTGAGAAGATGCTTGTATTTGATCCTTCCAAACGCATCACAGGTGCGTTTTGTTTATGTTTGAATGCTATAAATGGAAAGGATCTGTAAATAAAGTATGAAATAGTAACAAGATGTTTTAATTGATGTGAAAGTGGAGGAAGCATTGCAGCATCCTTACTTGGCTAGTCTCCATGAGATCAATGAAGAACCAACGTGTCCTTCTCCTTTCAGCTTTGACTTTGAGGAGACAACCTTGGATGAACAAGACATCAAGGAACTTATATGGAGAGAGTCTTTACACTTCAAGGATAAGTAATCTCCCACAATATATTCGAAACTGTTTTTGAATAAGTGAAAAATAGCTACTAGTAGTATTCTACTGTGTGTATGTTTTGTTTGATGGTGATTTTGCAATCCGAAGAAAGTGAGTCTTTTGTCTTATATATGCATTCAATACCATGACACATAGGCTTGGGCATAAAATCCGGAACCCCAAACCCGAACCGAAAAACCCGATCCGTTATCGGAGCCAACTGACCAACATGTGTTTTGAAATAAACAACAACCATGGTTTTACAGAAACTTGCATGGACAAACATTTTCTACTGCCAGAAACAATCAATAGACCAGTTCCAAAGGGAAAATATCAAGTCTTCTTCAGCTTCTTGAATGCTGCTATTTGTTTCAAAATTCCAAATGCGAAGTGATTCAAGTTTACTGCTCGGTTGACAAAAGAAGCACAACGGGTCACATAGCATTGACCATTCTCTTCATCTCAGCTGATCTTCTGGGATCTGGTTCTTCAATCGCTCTCTCTGTCAGCACATGCTTTATCCGGCACATTGATCTCCTCACCTATTATGAGAGATGCAGACAAACTTGAATTTCACCAACAGTAATAATAATAATCTCCCAAATGTAATAAAGAACCGAGGATATATGTTTCGGCAACTCTCTCAAATAGATTTTTTAAAATTTTGTCACAAAAATAGACCTCCAAGAAAAAATGATCAAAATATATATTTTTTTTTCAAAATTTTTAATATTTTTTTTAATTTTAAACTTCACCCCATAATTTTGAAAATGTATATTTACCACTTTTAATAAAATCTATTTTGGTCATTTTTCTATTTGAAATCTATTTTGGTGACAAAAACTTTTTTTTGGTCAATCTTAAGATATTTCTCTATACGTTTTCGAGAAATACACAACCATTTTCTTTAAGAAAAAGATTCATAAAACATTCATCAACTCTTCAACAACTGAACTGGAATCCGAGAGATAAGCCAAGGTTTGGTAGTAGTAGTAGTACCTTGGGAATGCGTTCAGGGTTAGGAAACATCATGTTCTGAGCTTGAAGCATCTGACGCTGACTCATCAACATGTTTTTCTCTTTGAGTAGAACGTACCACAGCTTCTGAAGATCATCCCATGACTTGAGTCGCAGTTCCGAAGCTTTCCATCCTCGACCTAACACACCAAACATAATTACAAACGTTCCTTATATCCAAATATTAAGGAGAAATTGCTAAAAGAATATTAAATACCACTTTTCAAAAATATATTTAATCAAAAATATATTAACGTTTGAGTTTATAGTGATTTTAGTTTTGGTTTTAGTGTTGAAGTAATGGGGTTGAGTTTCTAAATGTTTTATAAATATTTAGAAAAAAAAATTTAGTCTATTTTCATCATAATTTAAAGGTATTTTTGAAAATTATCATTTATTAAAAGTAAATTTGAAAAGTGGTATAAACTTTTTTTATAGAATTGCAATTTCCTCAATATTAAGATCACACAAGTAGCAGATTCACTACAAAACATAAGCCAAGATAAATTACTAAACTAGCACTAAGCAGAGACAATAACATCCTCAAAACACTTTGTAAGAACAGAAACAGAAAGCACTAACCGTAGACAACAGGTTTATCTTCATCTTGGCTTCTATCGAACTCAAAGAACTCTTCCAGAGGGTTTTTCGCAACCCTAACAGTCGAAGCAGCTGCTGCTGCTGCAGTTGTCGACTCCGATCTAGTAGATGCAGCCGCCGCCGCCGCCAAGAATCTCCTCCCAAAAAACCTCGTGAGAAACATCGTAACAACAGATAATCAAACCTACACAAGATTATCAACAACACGCCTACATCAGATTTGATATAACCGAAAAAAAATGCTAATCAAATTATGTAGCTAATCTCACACTTCCTAACGAGTAAACCGGTCATCTTACACAGAAACCTACAGTTCACATCAGAAGAAACAAGAACTCACCGGCGATCGGAAACGGCGACGATCACTTGCCACGGAGAAATGGAACATCGTATCGAAACCCTCCTCAGCATTTTTCGAGGGTAGAGGTTTTTTTTAAGGCCCATTAATAAGCCCACTACAGGCCCAATAATGTTCTTAAATTAAGTAGAACAAGGAGTTAGCTTTTGTTTTTATGATATGTCTTGTCGCCAATGATTAAGATCTCAGCTTTCTTCTGTTTGGATTCTGTAACATCCAGAATTGTTATAAATGAAAAAAAGTTTATAGTTGTTTACTTTACTGCCTTTTTTTTTTGAACTGTTTACTAGACTCACTAACACACAGACAAAGCCCATTGGTAGTGAGCTAGCTTCAGGATTTAAAATTTCCGCTTAGGCATAGTGCTTAGGATTCATTCAACAGAAAACACAATTATTACCATTGCTCGGCTTAGGCCCAAACCCTAAAACTTCCTTGATTGATTGGGCTGAGAACTTCTATTCACAGATGTAAGATTGGATTATGGTCTGAAAAAATCAAAATACCATACAAAATATTAAAATTAACACGAGTCTTCTTCAACCATGTAAAATAGTTGTTTCAAGTTCATAAAAGATACCACACGACAATAAAAAAAGTAACTTAGGATTAAATATATTAGATTTTGGGATGAGTCTGCATAGAATTAGTAGGAATAAAGTAGGCAAAGTTGATAGCTTGCATTATTTTTTTTCAGAGACCGTGTGCATTTATATAACTAAGAACATAATTTCTCCATTTAGAATAGATGTAGACCAGACCATTTTTCCGAATTAAAAGTTTTAATATAGTCTTCCAAGAGGAGAGATGTTAACATTTTCCTAAGAAAATAAAACCCCAAGACCCATTGGTCGTTATATATAATTGCTGTCCAACTCAATAGCAAAAATAGTAGTTTGCACAAACTATTGGATATAACGTCTAATACATTGTATTCCTGGTTGTATTTTCCTGGAAATCTGTTACTAATATGCCACTAGAACTATTAATTAAAATATAAAGTTCCTTATTATTTATTTACTGTATATTAGAGAAGCCTTTGTAGTCAAACAAGCACCGTCTAAGCTAAGACCATCTAATAGCGCTTGCAAGTAGAACGGTTGAACGAGACTCCGAATATAAAAATAAAAAATCAAGAAATTTTTCAAAAATATATAAATAAATTATTGTAAAAAAACTCTAAATTTTTTGATATATTAGTAAATTTAAAATTTATAATCTCAAAAAAAAACATCAAACAAAGTTACTAATTTTAGAAATTGCTTCATCAAATTCTTAAATATACAATTAATATTTTTTTGAGATAGAGTCTAAGCCAAAAGTTTAAATAAACGACCGCTTACCGCTCACGGCTTGAGTATACTCTATATACAAGTTGATTCTAATAAAAGACCAGACGCCAAATAATGTCAAAATAGAAACTACTATACATATCGAAGTCTACTTACATATTTGTTTGTATATTTTCTCACATTGGTAAAAAGTAGAAGAAGTCTAATGGCTTCCAATTATCTTCTCATCGTCCTCTTAGTACTCTTTTCTATCTATGTGACTTCCGCATATACTCTTTCCACGAGAGATGTTGTCTTAAAGTAAGCAGAAGATCAACCACTTGTTTCATGTCTCGAATGACTAATTAACAAACTCACTGTCTTTTTTTGTTTGTCTCTGTTTAGAAAATACGATGACGAATCATATTCTAGGGTTTCGAGTGAGCAAGTATCGTCAATGATCAATCAAGCAAAAGCTGATCGGAGTCTTCAAGCTCTAGTCGTTGTGAATAAAGCTTCCAGGAGCAAGAGTAATAAAAGCTTTCATACGTTGAATAAATGAAAATCTTTCAAATAGAAACATTTTTAAAGTTTTTTATCACAAAATAAACATAAAAACAACTAATATATATATAAAATTTTTATTATTTTAAAAATTTTAAAACTTACATCCAAAAAACCACCATATAACTCTAATTTTTAAATCTAAATTAGTTAACTCAAAAAGTAAAGATGTGTATTTACACTATTTAATAACATTTATTTTGATTATTTTTAAAAAAAAAAATTTTTGGTGACAAAAACTTTTTAAAATCTTGAGTATTACTCTTGTTTAGGAGAAAAGTTTGTACATTTAATTTGATATGATAATCATACAAACTTATTAAATTGCAGGTCGGATAAAAACAAAACGTAAAGTAGGATCACTAAACGTTTTAACCTTTGTGGGAATCATAATCTTAGCTATTATAGTTACCATCGTGATCATCGGTCTTCTACTCGGTGTCTGTCGTAGGCTCGAAACAAAAAAGACTCAAAGTAAACTTATTACAATCTAAATATAGACTACTTATTAATTATTACATAACGAAATGCTATAAAACTCTTTTTGAATGGACGACGTTTAGGAGAAGTGGGAGCTAAAGAGACGGGCCATGAAACAGACGAGAAGATGGAAACAGTTACCATGAGTTCAAATGGTGTCGCCAATGTTTGACACCAAGCGTTTGAAACGCGTTTTCTTAATTAAACTCGAACGTTAGATCTTTATACTCTTTCTCTTTGTTGGATTTTGTTGTGAATTGATATGAATATGATGATCACTACTTTGAAAATTTTGCTAAGAATAGCATAAATTAATTACCACTTTTCAAAAATACATTCAATTAAAAATATATTAACATTTAAATTTAAATTTTGGTGATTATTGTTTAAGTTTCATTGTTAAAAAGAAGAGTTGAGTTTCTAAATGTTTTGTAAATATTTTAAAAAATTAATTTATTTTATTTTCATCATAAATTTAGGATATTTTTGAAAATAATCATTCATAAGTATCCGCTACTTTTGCATGTCATATGTCAAATATGTTATAAAAATAAAAGGTTATGCTTCAAAATTTAATTTAAAATACATAATGCACAACTATTATTATCGCAACCAATACTCAATATCCATCTATGTATAATACCTTGACCATCAACACCTCAAACAAACATTTTAAGGAGAATAAATAATTATACAACATGAAGTTTCAAAGGAGTTCATGCATCGCAATTGTGATAGTCCTTGTGTCCTCATTGGACTTAGGTTGAAATTAAGGGAAACTGTTTTCTTTAATTTCAATAAAACCATAAAAGTTTAACAAAGAGAACAAGAACCATTAAAAGAACGGTTCGCCCTAATTCTCTCTTGGGTCCGAGAATCGAGGTGCCATCAACAACCTTATTCCTCGACGCCGGTGAGGCTTTTGGCCGCCGGCGTCGGGATCTCTGTTTCGGTACTTGTTCCTCACCATCAACTGCTCGTTCTCCCGTGTTCTCCTTCCACGTCTCCCTCCTCGGTGGCCCTCACGAGTCTCCCATGAGACTGTCTCTTTCTGTGAGAAGAGGAGCTTCGTGCTTCTGTTATGGAGTCTTAACCACCGACTCCGTGACATTCTGGGGGGTTCCCCACCACTCCGCTCCAATCAATCCTCCATCTCTACTGCCTCCGCCACTCCTAGTGCTCAGTCGCTGCTTCCTATCGCAACCGCTCTCCTCCTTCATAGATCTCGGTGCTTTACAGCCATGTGTAAGTGGGGCTCCACTGTTGACCAAGGCTTCAGATCTGTACCGAGAACGTTTAAAGACGAGCTCTCCACCTTCCGCCATTACCTTATCGACTCTGTCAAAAACACATATAGACGACCCTAGTTGGAAGTCCAATGTGTTCCTGATTCCACTTCTTATGCTCACCGAAAATCCCGATATCACTGGTGAGCCAGACTTTGCACCGTCCAACGCTTCCCTCTCGTCAACCGTCATCGATCGCTCCATCTCCGGCGAACTTTTCATCGAGTTCATCTCGGTATCTAGATCGACTTGCTCAGTGCCGAGAGTTATACTTTCATGGGTTTGGCCCATTAAGAAGGTTGAAATCATAAGCATAAGCAAAAGTCAACCAGAGCACAAGTTAGGGATTATAGATTATTTGAGTGTTATTTTGCTTATGGTGTTAAGGATTTCTGGTGGATTCACCGGGATCTTTTTTGCGCGGATAGTATCATTTTCTGCTTGTATGAAGTTTTTATCGGTGGGTTCACCGGGCTCGGTTCTATTTCGATATTTTTCTTCTTTTGTGGAGAAGTTTTTATCACCATACCCTTTATCTTTGGAAAAAGGTGTTTCCTCAGACTCGTTGCCGAGTGTCTGCTTCAACTTCTTCATCGATTTGTATTCTTGTGTAGCGGTTTCCACGGGACCTGAAGATGCAATCGAAATCGCTTCGGTGATTTTTGTAGATGAAATCTGGACCTCAACGTCACTATATGTGACTATTCTCCTGCTATCCAACTTTGTCGTGAAGGCTCTTCTGACGCATTCAAGCATCGTCTTGAATCCGTTGTCATCTTCACTTGAAGACCTATCATATTTACCTTATTTATCTATTGTAGTTTATGGTTATTGTCAAAGAGGATGGATAATTCCCTCTTGTTACTGTATCGCAGAAGTTTGAGTTTGAATAAAAGTAAGTTTGTGCCAAAAAAAAAAAAAAAGAGAACAAGAACCATTAGGAAGAGAATCAAACCTCCCAAAATATGCTAGACTGTGAATACTTAACTTGAATCACAAGCAAAGACTAAACAAACAAGAATTAAAGATAAGCTGGTTCTTGTACTCTCCTCTCTTCTGCTTCTTCAGTTAGAAGGAGGGAAGAAAATTGCATCCGAAGTCCTCTTGGAACGGAACAACTGCTCCACCTCTGGATCAACCTTAAACGCTGCCTGTAAAACCTCAGGAGACAAAGCCTTCCACACCGATGTCCTCCCAGCCAAGTGTGTGAAAATTGGACTACAAACACATAACCAAACGTTTCAGTTGGAAAAAAACAAAAACTCAAAGAGTGTAAGGAATCATGTTCTTACTCAGGAGTAGTCACAATGGAGAACCAAGACATGCCCTCAGGATCAGCAATCTTTGAAACCACAAAGAACCTTGGAACAATGAAGAGAGAACCAGCAGTGATATGAGTCTCAAGAACTCTTTTCCCATCAGCACCAACCACTTGAACTCTTCCACTCCCACCAACAATGTAAGTCACTTGAAGAGCCGAGTCACAAGAGAAACCAGGGGAACACATGGAATGTCCATCAATCTGAACAAGATCAGCTCCAAATCCAACTTCATCAACAAGAGGAAGGTTCTTGGTGTTCAAGACAACAACTCTCCCACCATCCTTGATGTCCACATCAAGAGGAGCCTCCAAACAGTTAATCACAAACCCATCACGGTCCTCATCCTTAGGTTGTGGCATCTTGAAATCCTCATCGAGCTTCACAATGCCTTTGCCAGTTTGAGAACCGACCAGTGTCTTCACCGTGGTCTCGTCCAAATCCCAAGCTCTGCCTACGAACTCAGTGGAGAAACCGGTGAAGATACCGTTTGAGCCAGTGAGGTAGAAGTCAGTGAACTGTCCTGCTTTGTGAGCCTTGTGGGTTTCACCGAGGAAGAGGATAACAAGATCGGTTTCCTCGCTGTTGAACCACCATGTGACCACACCAAAAGGAAGAGCAATAGAATCACCCTTCTTGATGGCGATCACCTTCTCCTCCTTCTCAGGGAGGACAATTCCAGCAGTTCCAGATCCTGACATGAAACCAAACAAATGTAAATACAAATGTAAGTTATTAGATCAACCTAGGACTATTCTTTGGCATACACTATTGAATCTATTTGACTATTATATTAGGGATCATAGTTTCATTTACAAACTTTATTCTAAATGAAAATAAATCAAACCTATTATACAAAACTGCATGAAACACAAAAATATGTCCACGAGATAAAACAAAAGGTGAAAGATTTTTTTTGGCTTATACGTATGTGTTCTCCTTGTCTATTCTATTAGGGATCATAGTTTCACTTATAAAGTTTTATTCAAAAAAAAAAAAACTTAAACTATATTATACAAACTGCATAAATCACACAAAAAGTTGACATGATAGAACAAAAAGAGAGAGAATTTTTTTGGCATAGACTATGTAATCTATTTGACTATTATATTGGGGATCATAGTTTCAATTATAAAGTTCATTCAAAATAAAATCAATCAAATCTATTAAACAAAACTGCATGAATCACACAAAAAAAGTTGACAAGATAGAACAAAAAGAGAGAGAATTTTTTTGGCATAGACTGTAATCTATTTAACTATTATATTGGGGATCATAGTTTCAGTTATAAAGTTTATTCAAAATAAAATCAATCAAACCTATTATACAAAAACTGCATAAATCACACAAAAAAAGTTGACAAAGATAAGAACAAAAAGAGAAAGAATCTTAACCTTCAAGAACGTAGGCAACCTTAGGAGAATCAGAGTAACGAGGAACAGCAAAGCCATACTGCTCAAGAGCAAGCTTTGCAGCTCCAATGTTACCCTCTTTGAGCATGGGCAACTCTTCAGGGCACCATGCAAAGTAAGATCCTCCATCTCCACCGTACACTTGCTTCGGCAACTTTGGTGTAAGATCCAACTCCATATCGTTTCAGTTTCTCTCTAAAAGATCAAAGATCGGTGAAGGAGAGTGCAATGAAAAGATGTGGTGAAGAGTGTATGTTTGATATGAACAATCAATGAGATGCGACACGTATATATACAAGAGAGGAGGAGGAGGAGGGTCAAAGCGTTACGAAGTGATTTACTTTGGGATAACTATTGTATTTAATGTTTTAATTCAAATTTAATCCATTTCTTTATGTTCACGATCTTATCGTTTATTTATTTCCATAATTAATAATTGTTGATATTGACTATCGGAAGATGATGCTTTTCACAGATAATTCAGTTTGTCCATCACGTTCTTTATTTTATTTGAATGTATAATAATGAATACAACTACTAAATTGCTGTATTATTGGATGAACCGAATCGATCTGTTAACTTATTTGTTTTCAATTTGGTCATCCTAATATTATGTTTCCTTTTTTATTTTATCTTAGGATAGGATTAAGGATGAAATGAAGAAATATTATCGTATCTCGTCGTGTGTTTATTTAACATAATTGCTGGCATAATTCTATAATTACTTAGATTTTTTTTCTAAGAATGTGGAATCTGCTGACGGGACTGTAATTATCTACGTTAATTTCACGGGTTTATCTAATAATACAATTGGCAGTCTGTAAACAATACAAATTTGAAATCTTTTATTTTCCCTTTTATGATTTTTTTTTCTTTTTAATCCAAACGAGCAACGTGACCGATTAGTTTAAAGATAGAACATCGCCAAAAAATTATAAAAGATAAATTATTATTGGTAGAAAATCTTTTTATCCATAGATTAGGACTAATTTCTCTCTCCTGAAGAAATAAGTTTATGCTTTGACCAAATAAAAAATACATAGGGCCGGCAGTGCCATTGTTTCTAAAGTAAAAAAAAAGTAGAAAAACAATTACAAGCACATGTATAGGCCCAGCAGTGCATTGTTCATTAACCAGAAACCAATTACAGGCCCATATGAAATTTTTTGAAAAAAACATATGAAAAACTGTGGCTGCTGGGATTCGAGCCCAGGTCTCCACGGCCACAACGTGGAATTCTTACCACTAAACTACAGCCACATGGTTGACAAGTTGTATCACACAATCTCTAAATGCAAGTCTCAGTTATCCGTCTGCAAAATTGAATTAGGCTACTGCTTTTAATTTTTCTCTTCATCTGGAATATAAAAAAGTTTCTTGGTGTAACGAATTCACAAACTTATTTCATCGGTAGTGCCAGAAGTCATAAACAGTATTTTCAATAACATCTCATTATAGATCGGTATGAAGCCTGCCAAACTTTTGTTTACATAGAGTCACAGACAAGCCATCAAATATTTGTCAAACGGTCTGGCGTTAATTCATTGTCATTGATATGAATGAGGAATGTGCTAGACTTGACATGAATTAGATACTTTTGGGATAGAAATGATGAAGGATAACAAGAGTGCTTGTTAATGTAGTCCAAATGAATCTTTAGAAAAACACGAGACCAACAAGAGTAATTTTAACCACTATCCAACAAAAGTTACCACAAAAATTCAAAAGAAAAAAAAAACAAAGGGAGGATCATCAATAGAAGAAGCCGAGGACCTTGCCTCCAACATTCTTTCTCCTAGCTTCTTCATGGTCCATAATACCAGCGGAAGTAGTCAGCACAATGTAACCAAACTGCACATTCCATTACATTTGGTGAAACTCATCAATAACTTTTCAAATCTTGAGTTTAGTTTATACTAAAGTGCCATTGTAACTAGAAAAGGGAACAAGAAGACCAAACCTGTCGGGAAGGAAGTAAACGAGCAGTCCAACCTTCAATCTCCTTGACACCAACATCAAAACGAGGGCTGATAACGCCACACTTGTTCAACCTTCCGTTTAACTCCACAACGATTTTGCCAGATCGGTGGTCATCCACATACTCAAACTCACCAATGTAACCTACATTTGAGCGATATAACCTAATTAAAGAAACAAATATTGAGGGAATGTCTATTAATTAAAAAGAAATTGCTAAGAATACATAAAAATTAACTACCATTTTTAAGTATACCCTCAATTAAAAATATATTAACATTTGAGCTTACACTTTAATGATTATTGTTTAGGGTTAAACGAGTGGAGTTGAGTTTCTAAATATTTTATAAATATTATTTAGTTTATTTTCATCATTAAAAAACAATCATTCATTAATGGTAAATTTAAAAATTGGTATCAAAATTGTAGTATAATTAAAATTCTCCACTTAAGTAAAGTGGTGGAGAAAAGAAAAGAAAACAAACCGTGCTTCTGCATGACGATAAGAAACTTGATGATGACTTTGGAAGAAGGTCTGATCATGACCTGCCTCTTGCCTCGTTTCTCCGCATTGTACATGCTCTTGAGCGCATCGTTGAGTACACTGATTTTCACCATTCTTTTTTTTTTCTTCTAAGCTCTCAAGCTTCTGCTAAATATATAGTCACACACAGGCAACAAATCACACAAATGATTAAAGGAAATTGAAAGGTAAGACTAACTAGTTCGCTATCAACAAGCTCTCAGATCTTTATATCCTCAAATTGCGAACCAATCGATAAAGTAAACACAAGATACGAGAGTGGAGAGTGTCGTACCTTAGATTTGGCAGCTCGAGAGGCAGTGAAACGAGAGGGGAGTGCTAGGGTTTTCTTATCGAATTTTTATACTAGTGACTTAGAAGAGGAATTAATATATATTGACCCAAAACGCTGCGTTTAGAGCTTCTTTTCAGGCCCAATGGGCTTCTTCAATATGATCGTTAGTAGTTTTATAGATGACATTTGTGGACTTGTTATATTTGTTTTGAACAGAGTCCAATTTGATCTTTGCAATTCCATCTAACTATATTGAAATGGAAGAATTAAAGATTTTAGTTGTAAATATTTCGTAATGGAAGAGCTTTGGTAAGTGTTATAAAAAAAAAAAAAAAAAAAAGAGCTTTGGTAAATCCACACAAAAAATTATAATCACCGTCATTATCATATTAAATTGTCTTCTAAGACTCAATCCTAACCCCTATTTCTTCTATACTCCAAATAAACTAAATTCTAAAGAATGCATCTCAATTATAAATTGATGTCTGAAAATTGTTTATATCCAAAAGAAAAAAACACAACCTGATAATATATTTTTTATTGAAAAATCAAAAACAGTAATGTTTTCTATAGAGGTAGACATAAAACGTGGTAGTCATAGGACATGTTTATTGCATGTCTCTTAGCACATGTTTTTAGTTTTTCTAAAAGACGTTTATTAACTTTTAACTAAGAAAATTTAAGAACCGTCTCTTAAATAAGAGACCTAAGAGACGTCTCTTAGCAGAAAAATTTTTAAAAAAAAAAAAAAAAAAAAAAAAACGTAAAATTATAAGTTAAGAACCCTACGACCGGAAATAAACGTGCCCTAAAGTGGAAGGAGAATAGCCGGAAAGAAGGGCAAAATAAAAGAAGTGTTCAAAAGGTAAGGGGTAAATTCGTCATTACCAACTTCATGTCTTAAAAAAAACACAAGCAGTTATAGTTAAACGTGCAAGAAGCAGCCTCTCCACACACACAAAAAAACAGGACATCATCAAAAGAGAACATCCCAACAAAGCTTTTGCTTCCCATGCCAAAACAACCCTCTTGAATCTTGAATCTTGGTCGTAATGTATCACCGTCTTCCGTCGCTAATAGAGCCGTTTCTTCGAAGAGTCTCATCCCGTTGGCCGGTCATCGTTCAAGCTACAACGTGGACGGTGCTCCTCATGTTCACCGTAGCAATCGCTTCTTTCGCTCCGGAGTTGGCGTTTGTGTCAACGGTGACGTCGTCTTCGTGCGGGGGAGGAGATGGGTTCGTGAAGATTCCGATGGGTTTTCCGGGGGAGAGTGTGTGTGTTCCGTCTCACATGGTGAAGAGATCACGTTTCGATTTGTTCGTGCCTTCTATTTTCGCGGGGGTTATGGTTACGGCGTCGGCTTGTTTGATCCGATCGTGTTTTGGGACAGAGAACGTGGACGATGTATAACAAATCGTAATAAACATTTTTTTAAAATTTCATTTTATAAAACGTAAAACTACATACGGACACCATTTCTTTGTCCAGTTTCAGTCATTAAACGCTGATTCTTTTTAGCTTAGTCGTAGGATAGTTGTGCCATGACACTTAAACTCACTTTTCAATAATTTGAAAATAGAATTCATTTTTAAACATGTACTAATTATTGAATGTAAGAACATGGAATTATAGAATTTTAATTTTACGAAAAAATCTAATCTAAAATATTTATGCAAAAAAAAATTAAATTATATTTTCTGTAAAAATAATAACCTTAAAATTAAAAACTAATATATATATATATATATATATATTGAGAATCTGGAAACTTGAATTTTTGCTCTAAGTTGGGCTCTTCGGACAACTAATATACCGGAGCACAATGCATTATAGAGAACCAAGGCAAAAAGCCCATTTAAGCCCAACTGAAAAGATGCAAAAGCTCACGTGGCAGTAAACAGCCTAGACACGAAGTTGCATGCAGTCGCCCACGTGTTGAGCTCACCGTAAAGAGAGATCTTACAAATATAAACGTGAGGTTTCGTAATGAGCATTGTGATTGTGAAGGATCGGATTTTGGATAGGAGAATCAGAACTCAGAAGGATTGAAAAGCAAAGAATGGCATCGAATATGATGAGACCAGCGTTTGCTTACACGGTTGTGTACGTCAAGGACGTGGCTAAATCCGTAGAATTCTACTCTAAGGCCTTTGGTCACAACGTCCGTCGTCTTGACGAGTCCCACAGGTTCTGTATTTACATGATTCTGTTATTCTTGGTAGGATCGTATTTGTTCAAGAATCGAAAACTCTAGGATTTTGAGATTCCATTGGTCTGATGTTCTATGTTCACCTTCGATCCGCTGGCTATGTAATGGCTTAAGGCCTCAAGATATATATGGCCATGTATATGTTGCAAATTAAACAAATACACATACTCGTGTTCAGGGGAGGTCCTGAAATTTAAAGAACCCTAAACAATTTAGTAAGTTTTGTTAGTTAGTTTTTTTATAAATATGGGGTTTTTGTCAACATAAAATGTTGAAAATTTTTTGGACTCCGGAACAATGTTTCATTTGGCTATATCGATGGTCAACCACCCTTGCTCGTGTGTGTAATTATGGGTTCAACTTTCAACCATTTTATTAGTTATTTTGCAACATTTCAACCATAATAATAAATATTTTGCCATAATTGTTATTCTGATTACCCCGGCTCATGAGGAAATGAACTGATACATGTATAGGTGGGGGGAGCTAGAGAGCGGGCAAACAACGATAGCGTTCACACCGCTTCACCAGCATGAGACCGACGACTTAACCGGGAAGGTACAGGCCACTCATTCACCCCGTGAAAGAGCGCCCATCGAAGTCTGCTTCTGTTACCCGGATGTTGATGCCGCTTTCAAGGTAAACTCATGAGTTATACACTCTCCATTTATGCTTTTGTCAACTACCTCTTCAGTCTTTTGTCGATTAGAGTGTGAGATGGTGCGTTATGTAGAGGGCTGTGGAGAACGGTGCGGTGGCTGTGAGCGAGCCAGAAGACAAGGAATGGGGACAGAAGGTTGGCTACGTGCGAGACATTGACGGCCTCGTTGTCCGCATTGGTAGCCACGTTAAGTGAATACCAATCACTGGACTATGATCACTATTATATGCATACAAATAATATATATAAGAAACTGTATTATGGTACTCTTCTCCTTTTCTTTCTGGTAGCCTAATGGACATTCTATCTATAGCTAGAGTAGAGATGGAGATTAGTAATTCACCTTCCAAGTTTACAGACCACACTAGTCTCATGTTGGTTTTTTCTTGTTTAATCGGTTCACAAAGCTAAGGAGACAAAGTGGACCTAGTAATGAATTCCATTTTCCATTGTTTGCCGAATAAACATTTTTAAATGTACTATCAAACGTAAATCTTGAATGATCAAATAATTTTCAATTTTTGTGTCTTAACACAAACGAATATATACATTTGTTTGTGAAGTGATCGGACAAATCCTAAACAAAAATATAGACTAGCATCGAGGCTATATTGATGCTGAATGTGGCGCTGATGCGCACCAACGCGTCACCTACGCTAAGGCCTACAATGTCTCAAGTGGTGAGTCTATTAGAGGGCAAGACAGAGATGCAAGAGTTGTTGTCGGATCCGAGCTTCTCAACAGTTATACCTTTTTTTTCAAGTGTATATGTAATTTAAGTTTATTTTAGCTCAAAAGTGTGATGAAACTAGACTGAAAACAAAGTCAGACAAAAGACTAATATACAAAAGGAACATTTAAACAAAAGTGATATTGTTTCCAACTGCAATGTATGTATTCATGAATGTATGTGCACGTGTGAGGCGTGTGTGTGTAGTTTAAGTTACAGGTACAAAAGATTAACGAGTAAGCTTTTGCAAAGATAGAAAAAATAATCTTAAGAGGGAAAAAGCTGAGGGGGGTGACGGTGCAATTAATTGACAGGGAATCAGATTCCCACACCACTAATTTTTCATACTTTTTCTTTCCTGTCCTTGTCATTTCTTCCACGTTTTATTTCTACTATTACCTTTGATGAATTATCTAAAACATTATAAATTACATTTACTTAACAAAACACACATACTACAAACCTCAAAAACCTGTAAAATAAGTAACTTTCATTCCATCTTTTCTTTCTAAATTAGCATTGGATATTCAAATATATATGGTTGATTAGTTGGTTTGAAGCGTTCGTTTGCCATTTGGCAAAGAGTTCTCCACAAGCTCAGATGAACAAATGGTTCATAGTTCATACAAAATGTTTGCAAGAAATCTAACTTAAGCATGTAAATATATTATCACTACTGTGCCACCACGTACATGTTTGACGAAAATACTTACCACTAGACTGTATTACAAAGACTTCCGTGAGTAATTCTTCGATAAAATTGAGAACCGTACGTTCATGTGAATTAGTGAATTTCTTTTTGGAATGCTAAACAGAAAGAAGATAATCCTTTGTATAAACTTTAGCTAATTTGAGCTAGGATATTTACTCGAGCTGCATACATGGCTTACAAATTGTGTAGTATTTTTATCAAAAGGCTCCATCAAAGTAGAAGTAACGTTCAGGAATCAGGACTACCCTTTAACCAAGCTAGGACGGTTCACTGGTTTAAAGGGAGTTTTGACTCTAATACGGACATGGGTTCGGGTTTCACTGGCCACTGAGAATAAAATTTAACTTCTAGACTCTTTTAGTGTTCGGTGACCGAGGTAGTAGTCATTTTTCGATATTATCATATTCATACAAAGCATATGTATTTGGATAGCGATGTCAAATGGGCGGGCTGTCACACCCATATTGGAGCAAATTTAAATGGGTGTAAATGGGTGAAATCCAATTGCGCGTATGGGTAAAATCGGGCTAGACCATCTGGACATTCGGCGGTCCAAATAGCTAAAATGTTTAGGTTTAAGAAATTGAAAAATTATAATTTCATTTTATTTTTCTAAACTATTTTTTCTCGTCAAAACCGCAAATGCGCGTTTATCCAATTTAAAGGGCGAAACGATAAGAGTGTACATGATAGTTTGGTATATGAAAAGGCTGCGTGATGGATTCATGCATGAATGTCCTTATATGTATATTTTTTTCTCTTTTTTCGTTTAATGAGAAAACATACTAAGATTATTTCATTTGCGGTGGAGAGCTTTGCACCACTCGAAGCAGTGTGTTATAATAATGTTGCAAGTAGGCTATCTTTGACGGTCTCTTTCTGAAAAAGAGGTTTCGTAATTCATAAACGAAATGCGTCATGACGTCAAAAAACAAAACGTGTGATCAATAAATAGATAAGAGAAAGATGAAAGGAGAAAAAGAAAAAGAGGATAGAACTTGTAGAGACAAACTGCAAAATGTAAATCTCTTTAACACGTAGTACGTTTTGTTAATATTTTGGCCCAATAATATAAAAGTTGTAGTCGCAAACGAGCGACTCTTTTTCTTTTTCACTTTGAGAACCAAATTTCATCTGTTCAAAAAAAAAGAGAGAACCAAATTTCATTATATACTAGAATTAGACCAGTGACGTTGTATTTTTTCTAGTACTTTAGGTTTAATAGGAAAAATCGTAAAAATATATGAATTCTCATCAATTCATTATAATATTTTTTGTTTGTAACGAATGTATAGTCCTTATACTGTAAGTACATGTTGATTAAGTAAACAAACTGCAATTTAATTGTATTGAATCATCAATTTTAATTTCCTAGGATGTTAAATACACCAGAACCAGTTTAGTTTGGCCATCTTCTTAAACATAGCTTGCCTTGGGTGAAGAACGTTTGCCTGAAATGTGTAATTTCTACTTTATGCATATGTCGACTACATTGAATAAAAAGTTGGTAAAAACATACTCCCTCCGTTTTTTTATATTTGACGTTCTAGGATTATGCACATAAATTAAAAAACATTTATTTTTTTATTATTTTCTAAACAAAAACATGATTAATTGTTTACCTAAGCACAACTCAACCAATAATAAAATAAAAGGTATAATATCATTGGTCATCTAACATTAACTATTAATAAATTTTACATAGAAAATTGAAAACGTCAAATAATTTGGAACAAAAAATTTTCCCTACGTCAATTATACGGAGGAAGTATTAATTAAACCTGTTATTTGCATGATTAGTGATAACACTTTTCGATACTGATGCAATCGAAAAAAATGAATCCACACTGTACGTATAATAGACAAAATCCCAACAAAAGTGTAATGGAGAATGATGATGATGTGCTTTAATATGGCATATGGGGCTTGACATCTGAATTACAGTGATGTCATATATATTGTTCTTGATTAATTATACCCATACACTTAAAATCACTCATAAAGGCAAAAGTAAAGTCACAACTTGCTACTAATTTATTACTTGCATTTAAGAAAAAAAAAACAATTCTTTACGAAAATAACCTATAACAAACTTTAGTTCCAAATACACTATAACTTGGGAAAATTTCTCTGAAACCATACATTTAGGTACGCAAAGGTTATAATATATCATTTTACGTATTGTTGTTCGGAATCTAATGGTTTTCATAGACAATAATCGTCCTTTTACTAACACATTCTACTCAGAAAGCATATATCAAATTAAGTTGAATTTTACTATACATAAGAAGAAAGCATATACTTATAAGATAAAGAACAGACAGTCAAAGAAAAAAAAAAAAAGAAAAGAACAGACAGTCAGTTAAAGAAAGAACATGTGTATATTATTATATTTTTCTCTAGCTACCTCGTGTAACTATTTGATGAGAGCAAAAACATGCTTTTAATATATGTATATAAATACTTTTATAGATAACCTTTCCGGTTTGTAATTATAAATAGCTATATTAAAACTTTATTTTCAGCTAGATAATAGACTCCATATTTTTTTTAAAAAACTTGAAACTCCATATACACTCCATCCCGTATATTTTAAATATATTCAAAGGATTTTTTCGCACAAATTAACAAACTTAAATTATAAAATATATAATATCGTCTTCCAAGTAATACTCTATAATCTCACTACAGTAATCAAAAACTTAAATTAATAGGTATGGTATCAGCATGTATATTCGATTAAACAAGATTTTTCTCCGCAGACAAAATAGCTTCACAATCTCTTGATACAATCTTTTTTTCAAGACATTTCCTCTCCTATATATGTATTTATTCCATAGACGTCTCGGAGAGAAACCTTAGAGGTGAAGAAATCTCCCCACTCAAACCCTAAAAAAACGAATCACAAATAAAAAAAATATTCACATAGATGAATTATAGACGCGTATACAGATAATGAGATGAGAGTGGAAACTATATTAAAAGAACCAAAACTCCTTTTCTTTTTCTGCTTAAATTTTTGGTTCCTTTAATTTATCTTTATCCTCCTTCTCTCTTCTCGCTTTCTTTACTGATTTTGTGCTCTCTTTGGTCGTCTTGCTTCATCTCTTTCGTTTTGCCCTTTTTTCTATGATTCTCCTCCCACCAAGTTTTTCCCTAAAGATCCATTAAACTTTATTAAAGAAGAAAGATAATAAAGGTTATAGAAGAACAATGGCTTTCTCATCCAATTGGTCACAGGTTTCACCTCTTTGATCTTCTATTTCTAAATGTTCTCTCAGTCTTTCTCTCTCTTTCTTTTGAGATGTTTTGATTCGTTTAGCAATAGTTTTGATTCATTTCCTAAAAATATTCCTATTCTCATCTGCTTTTTTTTTCTTTCTATAATCCGCTTTCTTTAAAATCCAAAACATTTATCTATCTATCTATCTATATATTATTTGATTACACTTCTGGAATATCTGATTTCTTGGTTCTTTATTTTTTTCAGCCTAGTAATTCGAATCAGCTTCAGCTTCAAGAAAATGGAAGTTTAGTGAATGACCACGGACTACTTCCTCACCAACTTCCACCTTTCCCACCAAACCCTAACCCTAACCATAACCATGCCGCTGCATCCAGTGGTCTTCCGGCGAGGCTTGGTGGATCCATGGCGGAGAGAGCGAGGCAGGCCAGAGCTCCTCCGCCTGAGGGAACCCTAAAGTGTCCTCGATGCAACTCAATCAACACTAAGTTCTGTTACTACAACAACTACAACCCCACTCAGCCTCGCCACTACTGTAAGGCTTGCCGCCGCTATTGGACACATGGCGGCAAATTGAGGGACGTCCCCGTCGGTGGAAGCTCCCGGAGAAATACCAAAAAGAATAAAAATGGTAATAATTCAAAATCTTCTTCTTCATCATCAAAACAGCCTCCTTCCACGGTCAATGCTCCAAGTTCTAGCGCAGGACAGTTCCCATTTTTACCAACCCTTCAAAATCTTACTCAACTCGGAGGTATTGGTTTGAACTTAGCTGACACTAATGGAAACAACCAGATCGGTCCGAGTTTGATGAGCGACTTAGGGTTTCTTCATGTTCATGACAACAACAATGAAAACAACCCAATGAGGTCTGCTGGATTTGCTCTCTTTGATCCAACGTCAGGGCTATACGCTTTTCAAAACGAGGGTAATATCGGAAACGACGTCGGAATATCTTTTTCCTCTACTTCCATGGTTGATTCAAGAGTTTACCAGACAGCTCCGGTGAAGATGGAAGAACAACCTAATCTGGTTAACTTGTCTAGACCGGTCTCCGGTTTGACCCCTCCGGGGACTCAAACAAACCAGTACTTTTGGAACAATTAACGATCATCACCAACTCTTGTGAGATTTTGTGTCTGTGTTTTGGATCACTAATATGAATATCACGACATGAAGATTGATTTGAGTGACTACGAGCGGTCATGATCAAATGCATGCAGAGTACGTGTGCGGGACGGGACGATGATGATCAGAAGTAGCAAGAGTAAGACAAAATTAATCTGTGTTTGAGTTTTGGTTCTACAACTTAAGATCGTACTTATGTAATTTCTTTTGTACTTTTTGGTTTCATGGTTAATCTGGTTACTAGCTATGTCTCTCAATTAATTCGTGTCGTGTGTGTAACAGTCCAATTTATATACCTATAAAACTTATACTCATGGAATATATATTGTTTCAGTTATTTATTTCTAATTTATCTATAGTATTAATACTTAAATACATTTTGAACACAACCTTTCTTTTATTCTAATGATGACAACTATGCCATTGCATCTAATAACTATTAATTAATTAACTATAAATCATTCATTTTGTTGAATTATCTAATCAAATTTACTATTATTCACTATTCAAACTTACCATTAGTCTATAACCAAAATATTTTCTAATCAATTTTTATTAAACATATTTACTTAAAGACATATAGACTTTAAATATTATATATTTATGTATAATTATTATTTCACTTCACATACAAAATATAAACTATAAATATTTTATTAAAAAAATAAAGTTATTTTCAAATATATGTTAAATCATTTGATGATTAACATTATTCACACATATATATTTGAATTATAATAATATAATAATTAAATTTTAGTTTAATATTTAATATAAAAATAAACATAGAAGAAAATATATTTGGCTTAAAACAACTATGTAGACATATATGTATATATATATATATATATATTTAAAACATAAGTGGATTTTATTTGAAATACAATAATTTATTTTAGAATTTTTTTTTATCAATATGCATGCTAATTAGTGTTTTAATTTATAAAAAAATAAATTAAAATTTTTAATATAATTAAAATGATTAATTAACAAGTATGGATTATAACATATCATTTAAATTGGTGTAATATCCAACCACAATAGGAGCAACTTAAAAATTACAGAAAATTAAAAATTGTCGATCTATCAGAAATCAAAAACAAACACCCATATAGATGCATGTCTCTAAAACCATTACATGAGTCAAATTCTAATTCTGTTTTATAGGTAAGAAATTGGCTGATCCCAAACTGAGTAGTAAACCTTGGTAAGATATTATATGATGATTTATCATTATTGGTTGTTAAAGATGTTGAAGAGAACCTTCTGATATAAAAAAAAGGTAAGAGCACCTTTAATGGCAAGGATTTAGTTCTAGAGTTCTCAAAATACATATATATATATGTATGTATTAATATTAATATTTAATTATGAAGTTTTTAATTTTAAGAGAAATCTAATCCAAAATTTTTACACTGAGATAATTTTGGTTAAATTTTTCATAAAATTAAAATATTTTATATTTAAATATTAATAATATATATATATGTATTTTGAGAACTTTGAATTTATAGTTGGAAGTGATCTACGGATAATTCATAAAGTAAAAAAGGGTTTGCTGACAAAGGAACCTGATCATACAAATCCGTGTCTCTCTGGATGCTACGTTAAAACTCTTAAACATATACTCCTTTTCTCATATATCTAGGAACTTCTTTTTCTTTTACAGTGCTCTTGTAAGAATCTGTGTGTCAGTCTGTTTTATGTCGGTACATGATCCTCCATAAAATTTTCCTTAACTAAATATGTTCAAGATATACATAAATACTACAAATGAAGAATAAAGCTTTTATCTTTAAAAAAAATGAATAAAGCTTTTGCATGGGTTAAAAGCATACTTACGTATAGTTTTTTTTTTTTTTAAAACTGTTAAGAGAATATCATAATAGGTAGGTTTTCAGATATCTAATCTATTAAAAGAGAAGTACAAATAGGAAATAATCCTTATTTTTACCTAATATTTACAAAAAATACCATTGATACTATCCTTGCATCCAAACATCTAAACATTGATTATTAACAAGAAAAAAATAAATTTGGGCTAAGCCCATTAACAACATTTATTATTGAAATTTGAGATTTCATAAAAAATGTATATGTGTTTATATATATATATACATAATTAAATTAGTTTTATTTTTTATTCATATTCATATAAGCTAACCAACTATATTTGAACTATAAAAAAGTTAATAATGTCAATAATTTTCGATATAATTTGAACTTATTCATTCAAAATAACAAAATCATGTAATTTTTCGTAACAATTTAGTAACTAAAATACATACTAATATTTATTATAAATGGTTATATATACAAACAAATACAATCTATTATTCATTTGTACGATATATCTAATACGAATAATTTATGTAATTTATAAATTTAAATTTTTTAATCACCATATAATACATATAAACAGTTATGTCTAGGACATATCGAATTTCCGAGATATTTTAGGATATATGGATTCAGATATGCATTCGTCGGATTCGTAAAATTGTTATCTGGATCTGGATATTCGGGGTTAGGATATTCATACTAAAATCCGAATACACGCAGATATTTGGACCAGTTTTTGTAATTAAAAACCTAAACATTAATCATCTATTAGTCTATTTAAAATTATTATTTTAAAAAAACTTTAAAAGCATTCAAATTTAAAATTAAAATTTTAGTTATTTTACATAAAAGTATATATAATATACATAGATAACTATAATTAAATTTTAAATATTTAATATCCAGATCCAAATATTCAGACCTAAATTTTACTATCTGAATTCGTACTTGGATGAGTCGAATCCGTAAAATCACTATCAAGATCCCCGAATATCCGTTTTTTGAAGCGAATGGAATCTCAGATCGAATAACGGATATCGAATATTAAGTTCCATTCATATATACAGTTATATCAAACAAATTGCTTAAAATATTTGACATTTATAAAAATAACACCCGCGCGGGCGCGCGGGTCAAATGCTAGTGAACGTTTATATGCATAGACACAGCTAAACGGAAGAAGTATATATTTTGGTTTTGGTATGTGAGTGGTATACTAAGAGCATCATTATCCCAAACATCCATTTAGGAGCTCTTATTTTTATTTTAATACTAAAAACTTTAAGCAACTCTTAAGACATTTCTTGTAAAGTTTAATTAAGAGATGTGTCTTATTTAATTACATTTTTTTTAAATCCTAAAAACTTTAAGCAACTCTTTAACCTACCGGGTTAATACTACTCTAATGTGATATCTTTGACGTCTTATTTACTATGGATATTGCATGTTTTTTGAGGGAAAGTACCAAAAACTTAGAGAAATTTTAATGGGAATTCTCAAAACACGTACAGTGTATATATAAATATTAATATTTAATTATAAATATCTCAAAATTATAAAAAATCCAATTGAAAATATTTTAATATCTTGGTTAGGTTTTTCATAACTTTGAAAATTTTCATAATTAAACATTAATATTTATATATGTATATATATATATATATTGAAAACTTTAGGTTTAGAGCTCTCTATTGTTCTTATACATTTTTAGTAATTTTGCAATAAGAATTAATATGATTTAGAATTATAGAAGCTATAAAACCATCAAAAAGTGGAGCTATAATGATATAATGGAGAAAACGTTAAACAAAGATTGACACAGAAAACAATGCGTGCAGAGATTTGTATGTCCTGAACTGGACCCCCAACTTTTATGATAGTCCCACCTTTTGAGAGTTACGTAGGGTTAAAATCATTTGGAAATGCTTTTTCACTATGCTTTTTCACTATATCCTTTTTCTTTCCCTGATGACTGTCTTCCCATTACTAAATAAATTATGCGTTAAAATGGAGCATATACTAGCTATGATATAAGACTGTTTTTACGTGTGGTAGTGTCTAATTAGTGCTTTGAAACGATTTCAGAATCAAATAACATACTAAAATAAAAAGGCAAGCACTCATGGTTACATTTTGTAAATCCTTACGATACTAACTTCACCTTCAAGTTCAACCGTCGAACTCTTCTGAAATTCCACTGGTTCAGAAGCAGTTCTAGCGTTGCTTTCAATATCACATTTGAGCCTTATCATCAGCATATCTCATGGCAAGCACCTACATATTACTCATGTATGAGTATCTTTTTTGTAATAGTTTTACTTAAAAGGTTCTTTTTTAAATGATTTTTGAGTTGAATAAAAGGCAAATCTCTCAAATAATTTTTTTTGAAGTTTTTGTCACAAAAATAGCACTCAAGAAAAAAAATAACTAAAATAGATTTTTTTATTTTGAAAATTTTAATATTTTTAAATTTTTATTTAATTATAAACTTCACTTCCAAAAATCGATCCCGTAACTCTAAATCCTAAGTTTAGATTAATTAATCCAAAGGGTATAAAAATATATTTACACTCTTTAATAAAGTCTATTTTGGTTATTTTTAGTGTTATTTTGGGGACAAAATTTTTTTTAGGTCTATTTTAATTTTTTATCTCTTGAATAAATTTAGTACATATTTTAAAAAATTACCTAAATAGAAGCAACCGAAAACAAATCAATAAATCAATCATGACATGGAGAAACAAGAGACAAATTAGCTACCTTCTCTCGTGCATAGGACATGTGGATAGGACATGTGGACAGTGGAAGATCTAGAAAATATATTGAGTGGGGCAAAAAGAATTTTGATGTATTAATAAGTTTTTGTTTGATATTTTTTTTAATAAGAATAACATTTAGAAGGAAAAATGAACTAAACAAAATCAATGTAAAAAGGGTAGGTGGCGACTTGAAGCCAGGTTTAGTGGGGGCATAGAGAGAGATTTGGCAAACTAAGCTGAAAGATATCTGTTTATTGGAAAGAATTATTTTAAGATAGTGCTAAAAAAATTTTTTGTCACAAAATAATTTTGAAGAAAAAAAATAATCAAAATGAATTTTATGAAAGTGTAAATATATATTTATACCCATTAAATTAACTAATGTAGATTCAGAGTTTAGAGTTATGAAGTGGGTTATAGAAATGAAATTTAAAATAAAAAATATTAAAATTTTGAAAATAAAAAAAACTATTTCAATTATTTTTAAAATTATTTTTATGACAAAAATTTAAAAATTATTATTTAAAAGAATTTCATTTTATTCAAATGCAAATAAATTTAGTTGTAATTATTGTGGGGCAGCTGCCATCTTCTTATACTACATAGATCCGCCCATATGTGGAAGGATTCACCAAGTCAAATACAAAAGTCAACAGATGAAAATACAATTCACGAGCCTTTTACTCTTCAGTTCATGGGTTTTGAAAGTCGTCTTAAGAGGCCGTAATATGAGCCTAGCCCGTTACGTTAAACCCTCCTTGAATCCGTTCTCCCCTTTCTCCAGCGTATTTTGAAAGTCGTCCTATGAGGCCGTAATATAAGCCAGGCCCATTACGTTAAACCCTCCTCTGCTTCCTTCTCCCCTTTCTTCACCGACCACCACGGCCAGACACTCTCCTCCGTCTCCTCACTGCTTATCTTACCGTAACAACCTCATATCTCCCCGGAGATCCGTACCGGAAACAATTTGATGTGGCTGAACCGAACAGCTCCCATCCGATATTTGAGATCCTACCGAAGAACTCAAAACACGACATGGATAAGCTACCCTGTTGCCTTCTACTCAGATTCCTCGGAGGAGAAAGAAAAGGTCGCGCCTTTTCAGGTGGGTTCATCATCTACGTACTTGACTTCCTCCTCGAGTGAAAACCCTTTGAGTTTCTGGTTTATGTTACTGTGCAGGAGACTAGAATGAGAGATAGGTTTACTCTGTACGCACGTGGAGGTGAAGGTGGCAATGGTTGTTCTAGCGCCCGCAAGACCCGTACCGATCGCTACGGCAAACCAGATGGTACTTTGATAGTACATATAAGCAGCTATGTAATGATTATAAACTGGGATCGTGTTGTTGATTTTGTATACCTAGACTTGGTATGTGGATGTATAGGAAGCAGCAAACATTAGTGATCAACGTCAAGAAATCGTTAAGGGGTAGTTTTATATGAAGTTAGTGATTAGACATGCGCGATTTGCCAACTAGACAGACACCTAGACCGATTTTTAGAATCTTGTGAGTGAATGGTTGATATTGTTAATGTTAATGTGATTGAACTTAGTTCAGGTGGGAATGGTGGAAGAGGAGGTGATGTGATTTTAGAATGCACACATGCAGTTTGGGACTTCAGCGGATTACAACCTCATGTTGTACGTTTATTATGCATCTCTTTTCTTTTTCGTGTTTTTCAAGGAATGTTTCTCATTAGGATTTCTATTAGCTGATAGTATATATATATATATATTTTGCAGAAAGGTGGAAAAGCTGGGCATGGAACTTCCAAGAACAGGATTGGAAACAGAGGAGAAGACAAGGTTTTATATATCATTATCACTCACTAGTGTTCCTCTGCTTATCTTTTTGTCACTTATTTGTGTCCCCAACAGGTCTTGCAAGTGCCCATTGGGACAGTGATTCATCTTCAAGAGGGTGAGATTCCATCTCAGGTTCAAGCTGAATCTCCCACAAGTTTGGATCCATGGGACCTTCCTGGTACACTGGTTGAGGATCCTGCATTAGGAGAGGAGACCTCCGACGTTAATCAAGAAGTTACTCCAGATTCTTCTGTTCAAGTGGAAGCTGAGAAAGAAAGTGTAGGAATACATGTAGACACGCCAATGGAAGCTACTTTTGAAGACATTGATCAAGTAAGGTATAATGTTGCGGAACTAACAGAACAAGGTCAGAGAATACTCATTGCACGTGGTGGTGAAGGAGGTTTAGGTAGCGTTTGCGCTACACGTTATTTAAGAGGCACCAAGTTCGCTAAAACCCGTCAAACCACTTTGAGAACAATGGAGGACGATGCTGATGATGATGAAGAAGATGATAATGGTCAGCGCTCGAGTATTAAATCTGGTTTTCTTGGTACCGAGGCTGTCCTGATACTAGAACTGAAAAGCATTGCTGATGTTGGTCTTGTCGGGATGCCAAACGCAGGGAAAAGCACTCTCCTTGGTGCTCTCTCCCGTGCTAAGCCCCGAGTAGGCCACTATGCGTTCACAACGCTACGTCCCAATCTAGGTAACGTCAACTACGATGACTTCTCCATGACGGTAGCAGATATTCCAGGGCTTATCAAAGGAGCTCATCAGAACCGAGGACTAGGCCACAACTTTCTCCGCCACATTGAACGGACCAAAGTGTTGGCTTACGTTGTGGACTTAGCATCGGGGTTAGATGGTAACAGAGGAGTGGCACCATGGCAACAACTGAGAGATTTGGTGATGGAGCTTGAGTTTCATGAAGAAGGGTTATCTGATAGGTCGTCTTTGATCGTGGCGAACAAGATAGATGAGGAAGGGGCCGATGAGAGGTTGGAGGAGCTTGAGAGGAGAGTGAAAGGAGTGAGGATATTTCCGGTTTGTGCGGTTCTTGAAGAAGGTGTAGCTGAGCTCAAAGATGGTCTCAAAATGCTTGTAAACGGTGGTAGTGAGGGATCAGAGAGATTGAAATTGGAGAATATATGTGTTGAATAGTTTAGTGTTCTTTTTTGTATCTCTTTGGCTGTACTGTTGTGCCATGTAACATTTTCACGGTCTCTATTGTGATTTTGAATTCGAGATTGTTCTATTTTATAGCTAATCATGGGTGTTTGGTTTCGGATCGGGTTTTTTGGATTCCACTTTTATTTTATAATACGTTTTAGATCTCATACTAGGAAATTTATAAGCATGGATCATAAGATATAACTTATCGGTTTTAAATCGGTTTTGTATTATATTCTATAACCCATAAACTAATCATATATTGTTCGAATTCGGATTATATAAGATCAATTTTGATTTATCCGGGATAAAACTTAAAATTTAAAAGTAAAGCCTAAAATATATATACTTATTTATATAAAATTGAGTATTTAAGGTATTTAATTAAAATTTCAATATTTATTGTTAGGTATCATATTGAAATAAATATGAAATTTAATATGTGAAGCACATATTTATTTTTCAAATATTTATATTATATATTAATTTGGACATTTGAATTGTTTTTTTTTGGTTTTTTTTTTTGGATTTTTCGGCGTTTCGAAATTTTTAGGTTACCCGTTCGAGTTCGGTTAAAAACACTTTGGGTTTGTATATGTTTTATATCACTCTACAAAACCCATCTAAATATTTTTTATATTTCGAATCGGATATGGGAGCTTTCGGTTGGGGTCCGGTTCGGATTTTAGGTTATCGAATTTATGCCCACTCCTAGTTATTGTGGTTTAGCAATGCGTCTGCTAATTCAAGAACGAATAGTCAGTGCATTAGCTTGTTTCTTAGCTTCCTGTACGCAAAAGATAACATGAGTAGTTTAGTACCACTTGGAAGAAAGGATGTTGTGGCTCCTATACAGCATATGTATACACATCTATCACAAGGAACAACTTGTTAGAAAAAAAATGAAAGTGTACATTTAAAATGAAAGTGTACATTTATTCATATTATGTCAAAATGAAAGTGTACATTTAAAAAAAATGGTATGGTAAGCAAATAAAACAGGCACGTTCCATGCCTCTTATTTTGGTTGGCTGTCGTAACTCTTTGTTGCGTGTACGACTTTTTTCGTATTCCCGATTAATTTGACGTGCTCCATCAATTTTTTGAAACTCAAATAAAACATTAAACTATTTTCTTGAAAATGGTAGGGAAATATTTTATCGAAAAAATGTTAGCAAAATCTTTTTAAAAAAAAGAAGTTGGTGGGCAAATTGATTTCCGCAAAAACAAAATGATGCTATTCGTAGATTTATTAAGACGTTAACAATATGAAAAGAAGAAAACAGCATATAATTTAGTGATAATTTTTCTACTTTAGCGACTTCATGATCCATAAAAATGTTTGTTTTAAGGCAAATTAATTTAACAAGTTTAAAAGGATATGTTTAATTTAAGTCAATATTATTTTATTAGATTCTCTCTGTAATAATTTAAGGTTCTAATGTTTTTTTTTTTTTTTTTGAACTTAAAGGTTCTAATGTTAATAAATAGAAGAATCATTATTAAATGGTCTATGTGATAGATAACTTATTCTAAAAGTATTTATTTTGATTTCATCCATTCACAGAATGAAACGTGTATGGTGTATACAACACCGACTCTTTCTCTTCTTTTATAAATAGTGGTCATTCCCTTATGTTCAAGTCACAACAACATATAAAATCAAAGAGAAAAAACAAAGTACAACTTAGCATCAAAGAGAAGCAATGGCAGGTTCTAACTGTGGATGTGGTTCCGATTGCAAATGTGGTGACTCTTGCAGGTAAACCCTATTATTATATCTTATTTACCTTTTACATGCCCTAGATTATATATTCTTTACCTTTGGTTTCACCATATTATGTTATCAAAATCTCAAAACTTTTGTGTGTGTGTGTGTGTGTGTGGTGAAGTTGCGAGAAGAACTACAACACGGAGTGCGACAACTGCAGCTGCGGATCAAACTGTAGCTGTGGGGACAGCTGCAGCTGTTAAATGAATTGTGGTGTAAATCACATGTATGCAGGAAAAACTGGTGGAACAAAGTGTGTGTTGATGTTAAGAGATGTGTGTGTGTTTGATTAAAGATTTTGCATAATATGTTGTGTAATAACTCTCTTAACCTTGACCTTTTTCCTGGATCTATGTGTTGATGGTGTGATTGTGTAATATGTTTTTCATTTGTAACTTAAGAAAACAAAAAAAAAAATCTGTTGACTTTTGTGATTATTAAGATTTTGCTATGTCTCCTCTATCTATAGGGTTGATCAGCTAAAATGACTATGAATCTATGATCCATGAAATTACTTCCTTGGATATATAACCAAATGTAAATCTGGTTGATAAATTAGTTTAATCTCAACTGAAATCAAACAAAATAATAAATTCAAAAACCGAACCAAATAATAGTAACTAAACTAAGTAAGCAATCAATAATTCAAATATTAGCATAATTGTTCAAAAAAAATATTATCTCACAAATTAGCAGAATTATTAATTTCATTCGTGTCGATAATAGGAAAATCAATATAAATAGGAAATGAAAACACAAAATACAAGTCCACTACGTACTTATTGAGCGTTACGTTTTTTTTTTTTACACAAAATACAAGATTTCTTACTTGTGATTAGGGGTGGGTATTCTTACTTGTGATTAGGGGTGGGTATGTATCCAATAGTGCCATAATTTTTGGTATTTGTGATTTACTTGGTATTTTATGGATATATGATTTTTCAATTCGGATATCCGGAAAACCGAATATCCAAATTTTTTGGATATTTGTGAATATTTACGGATGTTTCATACACTTTGTTTAATACAAATAAATCTAGAAAATACTATACATATTGAAAGTAAAAATTAGTAGAACTATATTTTTTATACTACTTTATAATGAAATATTTTTTTTGAGAAAGCACAAAATTTTAAAAATTATATTCCTTTCTTAATTTAGTATGTTATATGTATTTTATAAATAACAAAATTATATTTTAAAATAAATAATTATCTAAAATATACATTTAAATATTATATTTAATTGAGATATACATGTATTTGTATAAAAGTCCTAGCAGATTGGATATCCACCTCTAAAATTTTAGTATTTGTGATTTGATTCGTTTTTAACAAATATTAATTTTTAATATTTGTTTTGCTTCGAAAACTTACGGATATCCAGATTTTTCAGATCAAATCAAATCAAATTTCACCAATAGAATGTCCACTCTTAGTTCAACATATCATGTAGGTTACGTGAGAGAACGTAACGAGAGGGCTTCATCCACAAAACCACAGGATCTACTACTACATATTCGGATTCAAAAGAATTGCATTAAGCCTCTTGGCCTTTTTTGCTTTGATTATGTACCTTATTGGGCTATTCTGTTTAGCATCATTTCTACTGTGGGCCTGTTTTAAAAGTTGTGGGCCTCTTTCTTTTTGAAGGATAGAAGAAACTGATTCAGTGATTCATGCTTCTACTAGAGTTTCATGATTGCTAATATTAGAATCCATTAAGAGTGTGAAGCAGCAGTTCTAAGACTTACAATCTGGTCCTCATGGACTCGTATATTCACAAAACTGATTTGGGCCTAAACTCTTAAATATTGGGCTAGGCCTTAATTAAATTCATCTCTTAAACTACAAAAAACGCTGTCGCACTGTCCTCGCTAGTTACAGTCGCTCAAAACTTGCAAAAGGTCAAAGGGACGAACACTGAAAGATACTACTACGAACACAGAGGAAAGAGGAAGCTATGAACGAGTTACTTCATAAGTAGACATCGCTTATGCTCATAAAGAGCTTAATAAGACCAGAAGAAAGAAACAAATGCGATCTCTTATCGCGTTGGTGAGGCAACGTGATTATTTCGTTCAGGCAATACGTCGAACACCTGGTGTGTCATATTCACCTGCGTTGGATCATCAACCCAACTTCAAAGCCTCGAACTTTCTCACTACTCTAACGAAATCTTCAACATCTAGTGAATCAGAAGGAGACGAAGAGCCCAACAAGTGTTTGTCTCTTAGAATCGAGAAGTTACCTAAAGGAGTAACTGTTGGGTCTGCTTTGCAGAGCTGGATGGGAGATGGGTTCCCAGTTCATGGTGGAGATGTTTATCATGCTGTTAATCGATTGAGAAAGCTCGGTAGAAACAAACGTGCCCTTGAGGTATGAATTCAGTTACTTGCTTCTTTCTTGTCTTTATGTTTCTGTGTTCGAACTCAACTTGTCTCCTTCACTCGTTGTCAAGTTAAGATAGAATCAGTTTGATGTTGTGTCTGAATTGTTTTGGAGATGGAACTTAAGACGTTTTAATGATGCCCTCTTTATGTTTCTTTTTTCGAACTCAACTTGTCTCCCTCACTCTTTGTCAGGTCAAGGCATAATCAGTCTGACGTGTCTGAATAGGTTTGGAGATGGAAAGTTAAGACAGAATCAGTTTAATGTGCCTGAATAGGTTTTGGAGAAGGAACTTAGGACGTTTTAATGATGCCCTCTTTATGTTTCTGTTTTCGAACTCAACTTGTCTCCCTCACTCTTTGTCAAGTTAAGACATAATCAGTCTGATGTGTCTGAATAGGTTTGGAGATGGAAAGTTAAGACATAATCAGTTTGATGTGTCTGAATAGTTTTGGAGATGGAACTTAAATACGTTTTAATAATGGTGCTCTTTGTTATATAGAGAGGTACTCTTTGAATGTGAAAACTGTAACGTTTTGGTATGTGTGGTTTAGTTAATGGAGTGGATCATCAGAGAAAGACCTTACCGTCCTGGAGAGCTAGAGTACTCATACTTGCTGGAGTTCACAGTGAAGCTTCACGGCATCTCACAAGGCGAAACACTCTTCACACGTGTCCCTCAAGAGTTTCAGAACGAGCTTCTCTACAACAACCTCGTGATCGCTTGCTTAGACCAAGGCGTCATAAGACTCGCCCTCGGGTACATGAAGAAGATGAGAGAGCTTGGTTACCGTACTTCACATTTGGTATACAACCGTCTTATAATCCGCAACTCGGCTCCAGGACGAAGAAAACTCATCGCGAAAGACCTTGCCCTCATGAAAGCAGACAAGGCGGTTCCTCATGTCTCAACGTATCATATCTTGATGAAGCTTGAGGCTAATGAACATAACGTTGACGGTGTGCTAAAGGCTTTTGATGGTATGAGGAAAGCTGGAGTTGAGCCGAATGAGGTTTCTTATTGTATATTAGCTATGGCACATGCTGTTGCGAGGTTGTATACAGTTGCTGAAGCCTATACGGAGGAGATTGAGAGATCTATCAATGGGGATAATTGGTCGAGTTTTGATATGTTGATGATTCTGTACGGACGTTTAGGTAAAGAAAAGGAGTTGGAAAGAGCGTGGAATGTTATCAAAGGGTTGAATCACGTTAGGTCCAAGAGTTACTTGCTGGCAACGGAAGCGTTTGGTCGAGTAGGGAACATGGAGAGAGCTGAAGAGGTTTGGTTAGAGATGAAGGACGTAAGAGGAGTTAAAGAAACAGAGCAGTTCAACTCTTTGCTCTCAGTTTACTGCAAATACGGTTTGATAGAGAAAGCTATTGGTGTGTTCCGTGAGATGACTGGAGATGGGTTTAAACCTAATTCCATAACGTATAGGCATCTTGCTCTTGGATGTGCTAAAGCAAACCTGATGAAGGAAGCTCTCAAAAACATTGAGATGGGATCAAACCTAACGACGAGTAGAAGTGTAAGAAGCTCAACTCCGTGGCTGGAGACGACTCTAGCGATCATTGAGTGTTTTGCAGAGAAAGGTGATGTGGAAAACTCGGAGAAACTGTTTGAAGAGGTGAATAATGCTAAGTATAATAGGTATGCGTTTGTGTATAACGCTCTGTTCAAGGCTTATGTGAAAGGTAAAGTCTATGATCCTAATCTGTTCAAGAGGATGGTTCTAGGTGGAGCTAGACCTGATGCTGAGTCTTATAGCTTGTTGAAACTTGTTGAACAGTATAAGCCCTGAATCAATCAAGGCTGCTTGCATTTTATTTTTGGTAAATCTTACAGTCTCTTAAGCTAAAGTTGAGTTAAGATTATAGGATAAACATAGCTTTGTAACTACGGGTTCAAGCCGTATAAGTTGATGGAGCCGTGGAAAGAAACAGGGAATCTAGCTCTTGGCAGACAATGCTATCAAGTGGTCATTGGACCTTTGTCTCTTTAGGTCCTACCAGAGGGTCAAACATGTAAAAGTCAAACAGTCTAAATATTCGTTCACACGGTCAGATCCAAAATCCAAAGGGATAAAATACTAAACAATCATACACAAAAACTCCTTTTAAAAAAAAAACTATATTTTACTGTCGATTATAAATTTTAGAATTTAAAGGGACTCAGTATGCCATGTTCTCAGTCCATTTAACTTGAATTAACTTGGTTGTTCCTCGAAATTATTGAGATGAGAATTTGTATTTTGTATCTTTTTGTAATAATAACTTATTCTCCCAGAGTGTCTAAAATTATTATGTCGAAAAATAAAGACATTTCCTTTTCTAAAAAAAAAAAAATAGTGATAGCATGCGACATTGCAATGCATATCAGCCAATTTATTTTCTTTTTTTTTTTTGCAAAAGATATCAGCCAAATTTTTTTTCAAGATTTTCAAATATACTAAGTTATTACCAATGGGCCATATAACCACTGAGTAAAAGTGGGCCTCTGTTTAAAGTGAAACTTTATTAATTGGGATTAATCCAAAGGAAAAGTTGGTCAAGACCCAGCAAAAAAAAGCGATGGAGGGGGAAAGCAATTTAGAGCACCATTAAGGGGTGCTTAATAGGGTGCTTAAGGGGATGTTTAATGGTTGGGCTCACGAAAACTATAAGCACCAACTCTTAAACATCCTAATTAAGCACCAGCTCTTATACTGTTCACGGACTTCACTGACACGTGACGGTCCGTGATTGGTTCGTTTTAATTTTTTTTTTTAAATAAAAAAAAAATAAAAATAAAAAAATAAAAAAATAAGCACCCCAAATGGAGTGTTAGGGTTAAAGATGCTCTTACCAACGGGGCCAGTGCCGTGGACTTGAGAAAATTACACCAGATTTTAGCTTTTCAGATATCACTTTGGATGAACTTTCTTTTTCAAAAGTAGCACTGAAAATTTACTTAATTATTTGTATCTTATAGAAACAATAACTATACGATTTGAAAAAGAGTAAAAACGTGAATTTTCATAAAATGATTTTTATATAAAAGAAAATAACATGTATTTTTTTTTTCGTAAATTATGCACAAATTACTGCTAGTTTTACAAAATTTACTATGTAAAATTTTGCTCGGTGCATATGCATCATGTGACGTGCCCCATACTTAGCACAAGTCTATCCACCTCTGAACATTATTCAAACCCACAAACTAGCATTAATTGTGTTCTGATAAATTAATGGAGTTGCGTTAATCATTTAAAAAAAAATAACTGCATTGAGCAAGATTAGTTAGAGAGGAGTACAAGAAGAACACAAAAATTAATTTGAAAAATTCAGCGAATAAAATGACAAATCGTTGTCGGTCTTGACTCATAAAACTAGGTCTAATATTCTTAATTCTATCGTAGGTGGATACCTTGAATAGTGTATATGATATTGATTTAGTTGTAGAATGGGGCCAAGATCCTTCACGGATTTAGTTTTGTATTTTATTCAAATTCCAAGTAAGCATCACGTCACAGGATTTACACTGTTTACAGTCGGTAAGCCGATAAGTAAGAAAATATTGATTAGTCAGACCACAATATTCATAACTCAAAGCATGGTTCAATTTCAACACAAACTTTTAGATTACGATCTGACCGATGGTAACTCTAAAACTTCTTTTGCGGAACCTTAAGATCATTTTTTTCTTTTTCTTTTTTACATTAGAATCATTCCGAGGACTCAATATTTTCTTGCATGGTTAATCCACCATAGATACTATTAGGGGTAAAGATTTTTTATCGATAGTTAGAATAGATCTTTAGAAATATATAAAATAAATAAAACAATCCATTTATAGGGATAAAAATCTTACATTAATAGTTGGAAGAAATCTTTAAAACTATATAAAATATATGAATCACTTCACTTATCACTAATTGATTTTAGATTGAAAATTCATTTAACTTAACATGATATCACAATCTGATCCACACAGTCAAACCCGAACTACATCGATTTTGTCCAAAGTTGGTCCATCGATCTTTTGCATGAACATTCTGAGATAGACGCTCAAAGAGTTATCATTTCGAAGGGCATATTATGGACAAAATTTCACATCAGTAGTTGAAAAAAATGCTTAGTAATATATAAGATAGATGAACCACTCATCTTATTAATAATTAGTTTTAGTTTTGAAATACATCTCACTTAAGAGATAACTAGAATTTGACCCGCGCTCCTGCGCGGGTGTTTGATTTAACTTGTTTTCAACATAAACTTATAAATCGCTGCTTTTATAAAAAAATCCTTTGTATATTTTTTATGTTTTGTTATTTACATATAGAATAGAATATTATATTATAATATAGATGTTGATTATATTTTTTTTACTTATACATAATATTATATTCAAAACGTATAACTTGATGCAATTTGATGTAATTGCATTATTCATATATTAACTTGTTGTTTTTTTTTTAATTTATTTTGAAATGAAACAACATACTAAAATTTTTAATTGTCAATATATAAATATCGATTTGGTTAGATAAACTTTGGAATTGTAATTATTTAATTTAAATTGATTTTAAATGCAGTACCAGAATCTGTAAATAAAAAAATATAAAAATGAAGTATTTAATTTATTGTAAATGCAAAGGCTAAATTTGTAAATAAAAGGAAGTATTTTTAATACTGCTATTCATGTATCCAAAAAAAATTCTTATTATCCATGTTTCCAAACAAAATCTTAAAGTACATCTATTTTAATAAGATAGATTGTTACATGTCTCACGACAAATTTGGTTAAATGAGCCGAGCCTAGCTCACGCCAGCTCGAAGTTTACATGAGAGGAACTGAACTACAATGCTGACGTCAGATCCAACGGCTGAGAGTGATGGGATGACTAATCTTGTCTGACTTCATCATATACAGAGAGAAATGACAAATAAAAGGAGACGATAAAAAGGAGAGACATTTTGGTTTCCGAGAGACACATAGAGAGAGAAAGAGAGAGGACTGATGCGCCATTAATGGTACCACTCAACGGCAAAGCCTTTCTCATTCTCTCTTGGTTGAGAATTGGACTTGAGAACTTTTTAAAAAAGTGAATAGGACTTTGATTAATTCAGCAAAAGAGGTTAATACACACTTCAAGGAGTTAAAAGTTTTTAAAAATCTTTTCTTTTTTCACATTTTTTGATATATTGTCCACTTGAACTTTCCAGCTTCCATTTGATTAAAAGTTTGTACCTTTTTGCTTTGTCTCATGTGTGATATATAGTTGAAGATTGCATAAAAGGTCCCTTCTCTCTCTGAATCACTCTATCATGGGGATTTGCTTGAGTGCTCAGGTCAAAGCTGAGAGCCCAGGTAACCACATTTACTTTCATGGAGGCAAAGTTAGTTTCTTTTCCTGCAAGTTTTGATTGTTTTTGAGGTTAGAGTTTTAGTTCTAAAGATTCTGTTATGTTCTGTTTTTTTTTTGTGTGTGGGGTTTAGGGACAAGTCCCAAGTACATGAGTTCTGACACCAAAGATACTGGGAATCTTGGGAGTAAAGCTTCATCTGTGTCTGTAAGACCAAGCCCTAGAACCGAGGGTGAGATCTTACAATCTCCAAACCTCAAGAGTTTCAGCTTTTCAGAGCTTAAATCCTCTACCAGGAATTTCAGACCAGACAGTGTGCTTGGTGAAGGTGGATTCGGTTGTGTCTTCAAAGGATGGATTGATGAGAAGTCTCTCACTGCCACAAAACCAGGAACCGGTTTGGTTATTGCTGTTAAAAAGCTTAACCAAGATGGTTGGCAAGGTCACCAAGAGTGGCTGGTAAGAAGAAAAAAAAAGAAGCTAAAATAACCAAATATGGTGTTTATTAACTTTTATGATTGTGATGTGTTTGAATGATTTTGCAGGCTGAAGTGAACTACCTTGGCCAGTTTTCTCATGGACACCTTGTGAAACTGATTGGTTATTGTCTAGAGGATGAGCATCGTCTTCTTGTTTACGAGTTCATGCCTGGTGGGAGCTTGGAGAATCATCTTTTCAGGAGTATGTCGCCTAAAGCTATAAGCTTTCTTTTGAGAGATGTTTATGAATGAATAATTGTGTTGTTATTTTTTGTGTCACAGGAGGTTTGTATTTCCAACCTTTATCTTGGAAACTAAGGCTGAAAGTTGCTCTTGGAGCTGCAAAGGGACTTGCTTTCCTTCACAGTTCCGAGACAAGAGTGATCTACCGTGACTTCAAGACTTCTAACATTCTTCTTGATCCGGTACTTTTTTTTTTAAACTAACTACCCTAATCTTTCTTTGATGTTATTAACCGAACCAAACCAAACCAAAAATTTTGGTTTTTTGTTCAGCTCGGTTAGAAGGTTCGGTTTGATTAGGCAATTAAAAAGAATTGGTGTTCGGTTCGGTAATTGTTAGTTTGGATTCTTAAAAGAAAAGAAACTATACGGATCTTAACTAAAATTTTGAACCGAACTAACCTAACTTAACCAAAATTTTCTGAAACTTTAACCAATTTAAACAGAAATTTAATCAAATTCAAAAACTTCATTTGAAATTTTTGAAACTGAACAAACCGAAAACCGAACATTTTTTTTCGGTACAATTCAGGGAGAACTCGGTCAAACCAAACTAACCGACCCGAAAAAAACCCGAACGAACCAAACCCGCATGCCTAAGATAGCCAATGAAAAGAACTGCTAAAGTTTCAAGCGTGATGATGAAAACCTTCATGTGCTGTTGTGCATGATCTCAGGACTACAACGCAAAGCTTTCTGATTTTGGGTTGGCCAAGGATGGACCAGTAGGTGATAAAAGCCACGTCTCTACACGGGTCATTGGTACTCACGGATATGCAGCTCCTGAGTATCTCGCTACTGGTAAGTGCCATTTAAACTCTTTTTTGGTCAACTCTCTGTTTCCATAGTTGGCTTGATATCACTTTGGATTGTCCTCAGGTCATCTAACAATAAAGAGTGATGTCTATAGCTTCGGTGTTGTCCTTCTGGAGCTCTTGTCAGGTCGCCGAGCTGTGGACAAAAACCGACCATCAGGAGAGAGGAACCTAGTGGAGTGGGCTAAACCATACCTTGCAAACAAAAGAAAGATCTTCCGAGTCATTGACAATCGTCTTCAAGACCAATACTCCATGGAAGAAGCATGTAAAGTAGCAACTCTGTCTCTGAGATGTCTCACCACAGAGATTAAGCTTAGACCAAACATGATCGAGGTAGTTTCATACCTTGAACACATTCAGTCTTTGAGTTCTGCTAGAGGAGGGATTATGGATAGGACAGAGAGAAGAAGGCGTAGGAGAAGTGATAGCGTTGTCACCAAGAAACCTAATGCTGGTTTTGCTAGACAGACCGCTGTGGGCAGTACAGTTATTGCTTATCCTCGCCCATCAGCCTCGCCGCTCTATGTCTGAAGGTGTAAACACGTATTGGTTATGAAGTGCATGTATTTATGTCTTGTCTATGGAGTGTGAATGTACAGTTTTGTCTCTGTTAATGTAAGGATTCAGTTCTATACACTTCATTACATGAAGACAAACATTTAGTTTTGATCTTTGTAACGATTCATTAACATAAGTTACAGGACAAAAACAAACAAACAAAAAAACGAATACTATTGATGGTTGGCTTGGTGACAAACCTTTAATAATAAGCTAACAATTAGAAACAATGATCACACACTGATGTTTATGGTTTGATGATGACTTTGTTCCATATACCTTTTCCTATTAATGTGCCTCTCTTCATACACAAAAAAAGAAGAGTGGCCACTGATATTATAACACCCAATGAAGCGAGTTATGCTATTACTGGTAACATGGTTCTGTTTTTCTTTTTGTTGCATGAACTGGAAGAACAAAGGTTTGGATTCCCCTGAATGCTATTATTGTAAACATGCTAATTAAGTGTTAGTGAAGACATAATACAAAGTAAAACATTTAAGAAGTTTTTTTTTTTTTTGATAATCCAGGGTTTATTCCTGGGACGC